>JAYJMB010001381.1:0-16721 GCA_036873735.1 Pouteria campechiana
CTCATCACTTCAGAACACCTTCATCCATTAGATCTAGACCTATCTCACCCACACCCTCATCCTCTAAACCTCCTTACCAAAACATCCCACCTTCAAACCTTGACATAGACATCCTATACTTATAGACTCAAATCTTTGAAACCACCTCTCGTCATAATCCACCAATCCTCCCTACCCATCTAACAACCCAAACCCAATCCCTAGCCATCATGCCATACAAACTCCTCATTTTCCCATCCAAACTAGCCTCACCACCACCAACCAAACCTGCTTCCACCACAAAACCATCACCATCATCCAAAACTATCCTGCCTACAACCCAAACCTCAACCATTCCTCCCAAACCTATAACCTCACACACTTCTTTGGCCCCAATCCAAACTCCTACAATCTAGCCTTCCACACTACCAAAACCAACTCCACCAGCCCCTAGAAAGCTTGCAAAGAGATTCAAGATGACCTCCCAAGAGCTTCGAGCTCAAAAGGAGATAAACACAGTCATCAGCTTCATACTCCAAACCTAGAATAAGCCTTTTAAACCCCCATGACCTTCCATTCCCTGAATTTGAAGATCCAAATTTCATTGCTAAAATCATTATCCTAAAGGATCCTCCCCATACACCTAAAAACTTCAAACCAAAACCTCTTCTTGACCTAGATGACTACCTTCCTCTATACCTAGAGGAATCCACACTCCCATTAAAACACTCCTCACATAAGCTTGTCTCGTAGCCCCCACCTAAAGCCAAATCCATCACCATCAAACCAACACCTCCAAAGAAGTCTAGGAATTTCTGATCCTAACTTTTGCTATCTCCCACATGAAGTGTACTCTGAGAGACAAAGTGAAAATCTAACTACCTTCAGGAGAGACTAACCCTCTCATTTATTGAACTAGATAATCTTGGTTATAGGGAAAGACTTAGAATCATCCTTGACCCCACAGAGGCTCCAACCACCACTCCCACTAAACCCAACCCCACCCCAACCTGACCTTCACCCAAGCCTACACCTCTAACCAAACTTACTCTTCAACCAAACCTACACCTTCAACCAAACCTACATCTTTACCCAAATCTCAACCAGCACCTACACCTAAACTAGCATCTACACCTAAACTAGCCCCTACACCCTCACTAGCACCCAAACACCCTCATTAGCACCCTAACTTAACCTGCACCCAAACAAAAGCTAACACCTAAACCACGAGCCAAACCTCCACCTCCAACCAAACCTACCCCTAAACCTTCCTGGCTTCCTCCATTATCCTATACCATGAAGGGTTTTATGGTAAGATAAAAGCCAATACCCAATCCATCCTAGATAGGGAACCCATCCCTTTCCCAGACTTGTTGGATCCAACAATTAGAGCCAGAATTCAAATCATTCCAGTCACAGACTATGGCTTAAAACCTTCCATAGAACCCCCTATTGCTATTCCCATTAATCCCATTTCTATTCTTAGCTATCCCACCTCCACCATAACCAAAACTGCAGTCTCCAGGAAACCTAAAATGCCTAGACCCCAACCTCACACACCACCCAAACCTGTACCCTCCCCTCCAACAAAGCCTCAACTCTTTTGACCTATTCCAAAAGACCCAATCCTCCATCAAAGAAACCCTAACATGCTACATAATTTGGTAGTTTCTCTTTATGCATTCATTTTTTTGACATGTATGTATTATTTTGATCTATAAGTAACCATTGTATCATCTTATACATTCAATGAATACATTTTTCTCTTCATGTTATTCATCTTATGTAACTATTTTATCCTATTCTTCAATGCCCACATAATTCTGGCTTCCTTTTCAGATATATTACCAGTAGCTCCTTTTCTAGGGTAAATAGTGTTCATAACAATAAGATATGCTAGCTTAATATTCACATTCAGATGACTAGCATGAAAATAATTTTCCTTCTCATATATTTTTGTTTCTGCTAAATCTGAGAATAATTTTATTTTGGAAGGCCATACTATCTCTTCTTCTTCTTCAAAGAGATTAAAATAGTTTTTTAAGCTCTTTGTGAATAGTTCAATCTCTATTTCTCCTATCCATGATTTTTCTGTTCTTATGTTGATATTACAGATAAGTGCCCTTACAAGTTTAGGATATAGACTATCTCTGTAACTCTCATATTCATTCCAGCCTTGGTATCATAACCATTCAGATACTTCTAATTGCATATCAAAGGCTTCAAAATTGAAAATTTTCCTTTTAACTATTCTCCTACCCACATATCTTTCTGAAAATTTGGAGTAGTCACATGAACTATTCAAAAAGATTGCCTCAAGTGTATCTACTTCTTGTCTGGCCTTTTTGGTTCCTCTTCTTTGTGGAGAATCATCGCTTTTCTTTCTTCTACTTTTTGCTCCTTTGCTTCTCACCATTTTGACAAAGAAAGCTAGGGCTTTGAATTGAAATGGGAGTTTTTGGATGAGATGTTGGAGAAGGTAGGAGAGATAGAGAGAGAGTTGAGATTGAGATTCAAAAAGAGCAGGAAGATGGAGAATTTTCTCTATAAGGGAGGTATCGAGAGTCTAGAGGAGAAGAGTTTAGGTTTTTGGAGAGGTTTTAAGCACTTAAATGTATTGAGTGCTTTTGGATTTTACTGTTTGGTCTAAAGTTACTCCGAAACACTAATGTGTTTTGGCCTCGGATGCTCTTAGACACGTCCTTCAAAGACAATGATTCGATTTAGGATTTTTGGATGCTCTGATGTGTTACTTTGAAGTCTTTTGTTTGGTCCTTCGGAGTCTCTGAAGTGAACTTCGGAGGCTACAAAGTATAGAATTTGACTTAACTCTAAAATTTTATAAAATGGGCCCCCTTTTTCAAAAAGTTTTGGATTTTAAGTTTTACATATACATTATTCTTTTTACCTATTAATACACATTCATCTAGGAATTATTACCAAGATAGATAATTAAATATGCATTTATACACTATTGGAAAATGAAAGGTTATAATGTATTTTATTTTATGTGTACACAAATGAGAACACAAAATGGCTAATTTATTTGACAAAGTAAGCATTTTATGCATTTGGATCTAGAATGCCTAATTCTCTTTTTATCATGTTAAATCTTTCTTCTAGAAGTGGTTCTGTACAAATATCTACTAGTTGATTTTCTGTTGGGACAAATTCTAAGAAAATGTCATGGTTTTGAACATTGCCTCTAATAAAATGATGGTTGATTTCTATATGCTTAGTTCTAGAATGTAGAACTAGATTCTTGGTCAAATTTATAGCACTAGTGTTGTCACATCTGATAAGTATATCAACAAAGTTAAGGCCAAAATTGTTTAAATGTTGTTTCATCCATAGGATTTTTGCACGGCAACTGCCTGCTGCTACATATTCAGCCTCAGCAGTTGATAATGCTACTGATGTTTGGTTCTCAGAGAACCATAAAATAATCATGCTTCCTAGAAATTGGTAAGATCCTAAGGTACTCTTTCTATCTACTTTATATCCAGCAAAATTTGCATCTAAGTATCCTATTAAATTAAAGTTTGAACCTTTTGGATACTATAATCCAAGATTGGGTGTATCTAAAAGATATCTAAATATTCTTTTTACAGCAACAAGGTGTGACTCTTTTGGATCTGATTATAATCTAACACACATGCATACACTAAACATTATGTCAGGTCTACTACCAGTTAAATATAGTAGAGACCCTATCATGCTTCTATAAAGTTTTTGCCAAATAGACTTACCTTTTTCATCTTTGTCCATTTTTATTGATGTACTTATTAGCGTTCCATACATTTTCCCATCTTCAATGTTGAATTTCTTTTTCAGTTCTTTTGTGTATTTGGCTTGGTGATTGAAAATTTCTTCTTTTATCTGCTTAATTTGCAATCCCAAGAAGAAGTTGGATTCACCCATCAAGCTCATTTCAAATTCTCTCTGCATTGTCTTGGAAAATTCTTTGCAAAGATTTTCATTAGTTGCACCAAATACTATATCATCAACATAAACTTGAAGTATAAGAATATCTTTTTTTGCATGTTTAATGAAGAGACTAGTGTCAACTTTGCCTTTTGAGAAACCTTTCTTAATGAGAAATTTGCTTAACTTTTCATACCAAGCTCTCGCAGCTTGTTTTAAACCATAGAGGGCTTTTTAGTTTGAACACATGATTCGAGTTATGCGGATCTTCAAACCCAGGTGGTTGTTCTATATAAACCTCTTCATTAATAAATCTATTTAAGAATACACTCTTTACATCCATTTGATATAACTTGAATTTCATATAGGATGCAAATGCAAGTAGCATTCTAATGGCCTTAATTCTTGCAATAGGAGCATATGATTCTTCAAAATCAATACCTTCCTCCTAATAATACCCTTTTGCTACTAATCTTGCTTTATTTCTTACTATAATTTCATATTCATCTAATTTGTTCTTAAAGACCCATTTAGTTCCTATAGCAGTTTGATAATTTAGTCTTAGAACAATAGTCCACACATTATCTCTTTTGAATTGGTCTAATTCTTCTTGCATTGCTGAAATCTAGTTTTTATCTTCTAAAGCCTGTTCTATGCAAGTTGGTTCTACTTGAGAAATAAAAGCAAAATTGCCATATATTTGGTGATAAGAAAATATAGTTTTGACTTTATCATATACATCACAAATTATATAACTTTTAGGATGATCATGTATGAATCTCCAATCTTTAGGAAAAGTATTGTTACCTTCATTATTTTCCTCACTGATGGATGGTCCATCATCTGTTTCTTCTTCATCCATCTGTGTTTCCGATTAGGAATTTTTTCTTTGTCTTGTATCTTAATTTTCTCAACTGAAGTTATTAATTCTGTTGTCTCATCATCAAAATCACTTATCCTCCTAGAGGAATTAGTATTTTCATCAAACTTTACATGAACAGATTCCTTTACAGTCTTACTTTTCAGGTTGTAGACTCTAAATACCTTATAACAATGGAGTAACAAAGGAAAATGCCTTCATCAGATTTATTTTCAAATTTACAATGATTTTCTTTGCCATTGTTAAGAATAAAGCACTTACAACCAAAAGTATGAAATATCTAATTTCTTGCCATAATATAATTCAAATGGAGTTTTGTTGAGTATAGATCTAGCAAAGATTCTGTTAAAAAATAACATGCTGTGTTCATTGCTTCAGCCCAAAAAATACTATGGGTCATTGTATTCACTCAACATTATCCTTGCAATCACTTACAAGGATTTGTTTTTCCTTTAAGCTACTTCATTTTGTTGGGGTGTTCTTGGTGCAAAAAAAGTTTGAAGAATTCCATTCTTTTCATAGCAATCAGTGAATCACTGATTTTCAAACTCTCCACCATGATCACTCCTTATGACAACTATATAAGAGCTTTGTTCATTCTGTACATATTTGAAAAATACCTCAAAGAATGAAAAAGCTTTATCTTTAGATGTAAGAATAATTACCAAGGTGAATCTACTAAAGTTGTCTACAGTGACATATACGTAATCTTTTCCTCCAAGGCTTCTTATTCTTGTTGGTCCAACTAAATCCATATGTAGCAAGTGAAGGGGTTTGGTTATATATACTTCTTTATTTGACTTGAATGATTCTTTTACTCGCTTCCCTTTTATGCAAGCATCACATAACTTATTGTCAAATTTGAGTTTTGATAAGCCAACAACTAGATCGTTATTATATAATCTTTAATTAGATTTTTGTTGGCATGTCCTAGTCTCCTATGCTATGACATGGGTTCATTGTTATTTACAATAAGACGTTTGACCTAGATATCATTTAAATCTACCAAATATACATTTCCATATCTTTTTCCAAGTACTACAACCGAATTTGAACTACCTAATATTGAACAAGTATGAGATTCAAATACAACTTTGTAAACATTATCACAAAATGGACTTGCACTTAAAAGGTTATGTTTTAATCCTTCTACTAGTAAAACATTTGAAATTGTAATAAAGGGAGGTTGGCCAATTTTACCAATTCCAACCACTCTACCTTTTCCATTATCCCCAAAGGTAACTGTTCCTCCATTTTTAGCTTTTAGTTCTGTAAGAAGCTCCCTTTCTCCTATCATGTGTCTTGAGCAACCACTATCAATGTGCCACTTGCTATTCTCTGTGGCTCTCAAAAACACCTGCAGTAATAAAATTAAGCTATAACTTTTGGTACCCATTTAGCAGGAATGGGTCCAGGTGGGTTAGTAGCAGAATATTTTGGCACCCATTATTTTTTAGAAGCTACTAATCTATTTTCTAGATATATCGTTGCATTTACAACTTTAGCAACTGTTTTATGAATCGAAATCATATTCTGTTTGAGTTCTAGTTTTCTTTAGTAATTTTTCTTTCTTTGGTTTCCTATGTCTTTCTTTGTTTTAATTTTAAATAAGGTAGTAGTTAAGGTCCTTCTAAGAGCATGATTTTCTATTTTGATTTACTCAAGTTCTATATTTATATTTTGATAAGTTTCAAGCAATGTTTTTTCTTGTCTCAATTTGGAGCATTCATTAATAGTTCTTTCAAGTTCTCTTTTAGTTTCCTTGTGCTTGGCTTTTAATGTTTTGAAATCTAAATACAATTATCTAATAATTCTTCAATATCAAAAATTTCAGGTTTGAATTTACCTCATTATTGTGGATGGTAATAAAGTTTATTCCTAAATGATGCTCTTCCTAATCTTTTTCTTTAGAGCTGAGTGAGCTGAATTGAGCTTCATTTTCTCCTTCTTCTTCACTCTAGCTTTTTTGCATCATGTTTTTCAGCATTTTCCATGCAGTCATAGCTTTCTTCTTCTTTCCAATATTTCTACTATTAGAAATATTCTTTTTGTCAAAGTAAAAATTATACCTTTTCTTCTTGTCTCCTTGCTTTTTATCTAGTTCTAGGTAGTCAAATTTCATATGCCAAGGCTTGCTATAATTGTAACAGATTGGAACTTGAAGTTCTTAGAATTGTTTCCAAATCTTTTCTTCTTGAGCATATTTTTGAATCTTTTGGTTACCATTGCCATAGCCTCATTATGTTCACTGGTTGAGGCTTCTTCTAAAGATTCTTTATTTTTTGATTTTGCTTGAAAAGTTCTTATTTTCTTACCTTTGACTTGATCGGGAGCTTTTTGTTTCATCAGGACTTCATGGGTCATGAGTGATCCCATGAGTTCTTCTACCGTCACCTTTATTAGATCTTTTGCTTCTAGTATAGTAGTCACTTTGGGCATCCAGTGTCTAGGCAGAAATCTTAAGATTTTCTTTACTAGCTTGAATTCTTCATATTTTTCTCCTTAGTTCTTTAAGCTATTGGTGATTTTCTGAAATCTTCCAAACATTTCAGAAATATTTCTTGATTCCTTCATAGAGAAGGCTTCATATTTATGCACTAGAATATATCTTTTAGTTTCTTTTATCTAATTTATACCTTCATGTGTTACCTTAAGTTTGTCCTAGATTTTCTTAGGTAAATCACATGCAAAAATATTTTTAAACTTAGAAGAAGTTAGCGCATAGTAGAGGCAATTCTTTGCCTTAGGATCACGTTCTATTGCTTGCATATCTTCTGGAGTGTATTTGTCTTAAGTGTTAGTGACACTATTTCCATTTTTCACTACAGCCACAATTGGTAATCTATGGTAGTCAAAACATTTTGCATTCTCATTTTTCAATACCTATAATTGGTTCCATCAAATAAAAGAGGTTTGAAAGTGGATTGTCCTTCAACAGATGTATTATGGAACATTCCGGTCATTTGAATCTCTTCACAAGTTAATATATTGGTAATCAAACTTTAACTAGTGATGCTTGCTCTGATACCACTTTTTGGTCTCTTACATAATGGTAGCTCAAGAGGAGGGGGTGAATTGAGCTTTTAAAAATTTTTGGCCTAATCAAGTGATTAAGGTGCTAAATGAATAAATAGAACAGATTACACAATACACAACACAAGATCTTTATAATGGTTTAGCCCTTCAGGGGTTCCTACTCACTTCTCTGAGTCAGTTTCCTCTACTGATCTTAGGTTCTACTAATACCTTGATCAACCTGATCGAATATACATTAATTTTCCCATAAGCTTACTAACCAACTTACTGGTTTTCCAAGCTAACAAAAAACTTTTACAACTTGTTGGTTTTCAAAGCTCACCAACAAACTTGTATCCTTTTAGCAAGTTTCCTACTTGCTTATCTTAATACATAAACCTCAATCACTCTGCTTGTTTTACCAAACTCTAAAAATAAGTGTGCTGAATAATGCCTCTTGCTTAGGTAGACTTGTAAATAAGTTTAGAACTCTAAGTAAATGAATATGCAATATGAGTAAAAGATTCAAACTCCTTGATTGAGAAGCGATTTAGACTTTGAGAGCTCTGACAGAGTTGTAGCTATTGGAGTTGAACTTTGAAGAAAGATTTTGAATGCTCAAGCTTCTGTGTATTTTCATATATTCAATATGTTCTCTCTACTTTCTTTTGCATATGAATGCCTCTTTTATAGGCTGAGAGAGATTTCTCCATTATTGACTGTGGTAGACTTTCAACAGTTCAAAAATGTTTTCCTTTACCTTATAGTTTGTCTGATGTCTAATTTTGCAGCAATCTAGTATTGGTCTGCAATGTTGTCACTGACTTTTTATAACGTTCAAATGAGTATCAGATGCTTCAAAGAAACTTCTTCAGTTAGTTTGAAGTGACAAGTGAAAAACCATATCCTTTGAATGATTTCGGATACTTTGATTGATTCTCCAAAATGACAATAAACCTTCTTAGTTGCGATAAATCTCTATAGAGAAGAGTTTGGATTTTTTGAACTATTGATACTTCAGAAAAGGGTGACTCCGAAGCACCATTCGACAACTCTAAAGTTTGCTTGCTGACTCCGAAGTAAGGTTTTGAAGACCCCAAATTTTGTTTGCTGACTTCAAAGATTGCTAGCTAACTCTGAAGTGTATTTTGATATCTCCAAAGCTGGTCTGATTGATTCCAAAGCATAATTCCATGATTCTAAAGCATATCTATTTTACACCAAAACGTGTCTGATTAACTCCAAAGTGTCTTCATATCTCTGAAGTTTGCTTAATTAACTCTGAAGTATGTCTTATTGATTCTAAAGTGTATTGTGACAACTCCAAAACTTCCATGATGACTCTGAAACATACTGTGACAATTCTGACGCTTTCTTGTTGACTCCAAAGTGTGCTATGATGATTTTAAAACTTGTCTTTTATTTCTAAAGCTTGCTATAATGACTCTAAAGCTTTCTTGTTGGTTTCGAAGTATGCTGTGATGATTCCAAAGCTTATACTCCAAAATATGCTTATGACGACTCCAAAGCATTCTGTGATGACTTTGAAGTTTGTCTTGGGCTGACTCGAAAACTTTCTAATTAACTCCGAAGAACTTCTTGATGTCTCTGAAGACATTCTTGTTGGCTCTGAAGCATGCTTTAAAGACTTTAAGAATTTTGTTTTCTTATTTTAAGTATATATGAAATTTTTATACTTATTTTTCATGAGCAATAACTTGGTTTCTTCCTTTGATCATCATGAGGATTATTTTCAAATTAAGTATGGGTAATATTTCTGCAATATGCTTGAGAACAAATTGTTAGTATCTTTATGTTTCACTCATGTCTTTACTCATCATCAAAACATACTTGGTTAAGAATCTTCATCATCAAAATCAAGCTAGATAGTATGTTCAATAGTTGTTTCTCCGACATCGACAGTGCCCACTTGCTACCTCCTCATGCCTCATGGTTTCCTAGTGCTTGAGGCAACAGAATGGGTGCCAAAGGCACTCTGTTGCTGCCTTGAAGCTCTATTTTCATGATAGTTCATCACCCTATCTAATTTTCTTACTTGAAATCTTTATTTATGCCTTTAACCTATTAAACATGAAACAACACTGTATTAAGTAAAGCAAATAAGAAAAATAGCAACGTAATCTGAAAACCTAATAATCAAAGCAAATTTATTTAAACTAATGCGACTAACATCTTTATTAACTATGTCTAAGAAATTGAAATAATTGATAGATAAAATAGCTTGTGTTGCCTCACAAGAAGTACTTTATTTAACATCTGAGCAAGATGAACTCCCTTTTTCTAGAAAATTTTCAATTTCCCACACTTCATTTAATTGCATTGGCACATCCTCTCTATTGTATTTCTTCACACGATGCCCATTAACTTTGATAATGCTCTTGTCTTTTGGATTCTTCAGTTCAATCGCACCATGAGGAAACACTTGTGTGACACTGAATGGACCGACCCAATGTGATTTTAGTTTTCCTAGAAATAAATGCAAACATGAGTCATAAAGCAAAACATCCATTATAGGCTTAATGTACCATTTATGAATGACTTCATCATGATATTTCTTGGTTTGTTCCTTGTAAATCTTGGCATTCTCATATGCCTCATTCTTTAACTCCTCAAGTTCATGAAGCTGAAGCTTCCTCTGCTCTCCTACCCTTTCCATATCATAATTTAGATGTTTAATAGCCTAGTAGGCCTTATGCTCCAACTCAAAAGGCAAATGGTAGGCTTTGTCAAAAACAAGCTGGTACGACTCATTCCAATTGGGGTCTTGAAGGAAGTCCAGGATGCCCACAAAGCATCATTCAGCTTCATTGCCCAGTCTTTCCTTGAAGTGTTAATAGTCCTTTCCAAAATTGCTTTTATTTGTCAGTTGCTGACTTCTACCTACCCCGACATTTGTGGATGATAAGGTGTTGCAGCCCTATGCATGATGTTGACTTTTTTAACAGAGTTACAAAAACCTTATTGTAGAAATGAGTTCCTTTATCACTAATGATAGCTCTTGAAATGCCAAACTTAGAAAAAATCTTGTCTTTCAAAAATCTCAGTATAACATTAGCATCAATAGTTTTAGTGGCCATGGCTTTAATCCATTTGGACGCATAATCTATAGCAAGCAAAATATACTGGTTCCCATTGGAGAGTGGGAATGGACCTATGAAATCAATGCCCCATACATCAAAAAGTTCAATGATAATGTTACCTACAAGTGGCATCTCATCTCTCTTTCCAACATTTCCTGTTCTTTGACATCTGTCACAAATAGCACAAAAAGCATGAGCGTCCTTAAAAATTGTCGGCTAATAAGATTCAGATTGAAAGACTTTAAGAGCAATTTTCTTCCCTCCAAAATGTCCTCTATAACTAAATGTGTGGTAATGTCTTAGAATACTCTGCTACTCATCTTCTAGAATGCAATGCCTAATGATTTAGTTTGGGCTTATTTTGAACAGGACTGGGTCATCCCAAAAATAATACTTTGCTATCATCAGCTACTTTCTTCTTCCTTATGAGTTCAATAGAGGATTAAAAATTCCTTTAACTAAGTAATTTAGAATATTAGTGTACTAAGGTTCACTCCCCTTCACAAAATACAATTCATTATCAAGAAAGATTTCATTGATAGGAATGTTTTCCTTTCCTCTTTCTTACTCAAACTCAATCCCTTCCACCAGTCTAGACAAATGATCTACTACAACATTCTCACACCCCTTCTTATCCCTAATTATCAGATTGAACTCTTGCAATAATAGAATCTACCTGACCAACCTGGTCTTGGCATCTTTCTTTGTTAGCAAATATCTAAGTGTAGTATGATCTGAATAAATAATTACCTTTGAACCAATAAAGTAAGAACAAAATTTTTTTAAAGCAAACATAATAGCTAGCAATTCTTTTTCAATGGTAGAATAATTTAACTGTGCTTCATTTAGAGTCCTACTTGCATAATGAATAATAAGAGGTAACTTATCTACTCTCTGTCCTAAGATAGCACCAACAGCAAAGTCTAACATATCACACATGAGTTCAAATGGAAGAAACAAATCAGGAATTGCTAGAATAGGAGCCGATGCTAATTTTTCTTTCAAAGTATTAAAGGCTACAAGACACTCCTCATCAAAATAGAAAATTACATCTTTAGCTAGCAGTTATAAATCAATCTAGAAATTTTGAGAAATCTTTAATAAACCATCGATAAAAACCTACATGACCAAGAAAGCTTCTAACTCCTTTGATTAAAATTAGTGGTGGTAACTTTGCAATCAATTCAATTTTTGCCTTATCTACCTCCATGCTTTTACTTGAAATAATGTGCCCAAGCACAATTCCCTGCCTTACTAAAAAGTGGCACTTTTTTCCACTTAGTTTCAAATTCATTTCCATACATCTTTTAAGTACCAAACTTAAGTTATGAAGGCAATCATCAAATGAGTCTCAAAAAATAAATTCCACAACCACCTCAATAAACTTTTCAATCATGTTAGAAAAGATGGACATCATAAACCTTTGAAAAGTAGCAAGGGCATTACATAAACCAAAAGACATCCTCTTGTATGAAAAAGTTTCTAATGGGTAGGAATAAGTGGTTTTCTCCTAGTCTTCTAGGGTAATTGGAACTTAATTATAACCTAGAAAACCATCTAGATAACAGTAGTAAGCATGACCTGCTATAACACCTAGGGTGTTAATTTTTGGCTAATTGTGTTTGGCCACAATGTAATATGTTTAAAAATAGCGGAAATAGGGGAGATAGAGCTGTAGGCAGTATGCCAGGCAATATGGAAGGCGCTTGCACTCCCTAGGTAGTATAGTGGGTGGCTGGGGAAGCACTTGTGGTCAGATTTGGGGAGAAAAACCCTGCTGGACAATGGCAGGTGGCTTCTATACTAGCTGTGGTCCGAGGGGCCCATGGTCTGATGGTAGGCAGCTGCCAAGTGGCAGCAAACCAACTTTTTAAAGTTGGTTTGTTACGTTTCAAGCCATTTTCATCCTGTTTTCTTCCCCATGCCCACTCCTCATGCTCTACCCCTTACCCACTTCAAAACCTTATGATTTTGGCTTGGAAATAAGAAGATTTAGGTTAGAAATCACACAAGCTTGTGGCTAAAACTTGTTTTTGGAGTTTGGACCATGGGAAATGGAAGAATTTCTGATTTTTTGCAATTGGAGGGAGTTTTTTTGAGATTTGGGTTTGGATTCTTACCCATGGGAGGATGTCATGCTTGGGAATGATGGTAAGTTAGTTTTTTTCTATCCGAATTGGTTTTTGGCTAAACTAGGGTTTGTGATTTTGGGGATTCTTAGGGATTTTGATGTAAATCGATGTGTCAATCATAGGAGAAATAGATAACGAGTAAAGGGTCATGATTGAGAGTGATTTGTGCATAAGAATCTATGATTTATGACAGTTAGGGTTTCATGTTAACTCTAAATAGTGTTTTTATGAGAAAATTGGCATGAGATCATGGGGCAAATGATTAATTACATGATTATAATGTTTTAGAACATGTATGGAGTGATTTGGACCAGTGAAATCAAAATTATGATTATGCCCTATTCAGGGGTTAAAGAGGTTTTTTATGCATGGGCTATGTAAGCTATGAATTAAATAGACTAAAAGCTTAATTGAGTTGTTTATAAATTGTTTAAAGGTTAATCATGTAAGATGCCAGATAAATATATCAAACAAGAATGTTTCTAATGATAATTATGGAGAAACCCTAGTTTAACTAATGCTTATTGCATGTTTGATGATCATAGCCTAAGATTGGCTATGAAAGAAGCATTAATATGAGGTAATTTATAGAATACATGATTATAAATAAATTGTTGCTCTGTATAGGATGATCTGAGAATGATGAAAAGTAAGAGCTCGAGACCAATTGTATTGGATTGGGATCTATAAAGCTTAAGAAATATTGTTTGGAGCTAAAAGTCTGAGGTAAGTAGGCTGCCTTCTTTATCTGCTACATATATGGATGGGGATAGTAGTTATCCCATTGATTGTATTTGTATCTGAGCATGTTTATTTTTTATGAAGGATAGTGGTTATCTCGTGCTTATGTAAGACTATTATTTATCTATTTTACAAATGCATGAAAGTTAGGGATAATGAGCATCCCTGGATTTGAATTAATTAGTGCATGGCTGATGATTCATGTGAACATGTGAATGGTGGGAATAGAGGATATCCTATAGCTTACTTATTCTTGTGTATGGATGTCTTCTAAATGAATAGGGATAGAAACTATCCCAAGTTTGTGCTAGATAGAACAGATGGGATAAGTATATCTCATAGTGATGATATTATCTGTTATATTGAGTAAGTGTATATTGAATATCATGTCATATTTTTACGTGAATGTAATGGGATAAGAACTATCCCATGATAAAGGTAGTGTGTATGTATAGACAATTAAATGAGAGGGATAGAGAATATCCCATACTAAGATTGGAAAGTATGTTTTACATTATCGTGCTTTCATTTTATGAATTGACAGGGGAAAAGTAGAGTTCCCTATTGTGATGAGATGAGTAAATAGGATAAGTTGTGCTATGTAAAGGTGTATTTATAAGTGGAATGAGAAGTATTCCATGATAAAGTATGTCAGTATAATCATGTTATAGTGTGCATAGATGGCACAATTTTGTGTGTTTATGAGATGCCTGTATGGCGTGTATAGTGGTATGATGAGCCCAGAGTGGCTTGAATGTGATGAGTGACTATGCCTAAAGGGCATAGACAATATGTTGGATGAATGAAGCCGTGGGCCTCATGGTGATATGTTCATTATGTGATTGTATTATTATGTAGTCAATCATGTTCTGGTTGAGAACATGTAGTATTTCAATTGATTATGATTCATATTATTTTCTATTTTGGCCTACTTAATGATTTGCTCAGACTCATGCCATCTCATGTTAAATTTTGAGTTAATAGGTCAGGTGAAGACTCCCAACTAAGGATGGGGACTAGTGAGTAAATATGTGAAGACATATCTAATGGTATGATAAATTGGGATTGGAATCCCCTAATATTGATATTATTGTATTTGATTAAATTGGTATATGATTGTGATTATGAATTGCATGTGATGTATAAAGAAAAGTATAATGATGTATAGCATGTCATAGAAAATCATTTAAGATGTCATGATAAAATGGATTTGTATTAATTCATGGTAATACATTGCCATCATGAGCCGGTTGCAATCTTGGGCGGAGCTGTGAGTTATTTTAGATATAGTTGTTATCATTTAATCTAAATTCTATTTGATATCATTTATGTATATCAAGTTTAAATGTCCACAATACAGAGCAAATTCTGCCAAATTTTGGTAGGATATTTTCCTTAGAATTAGGAAAATGGTGAGGTTATGAAAAGATTTCCTTTAAGCAGAAGGGAAATGGTAGCATCCCATATTGGCCCCGGTGTTGCATGGTCAAAACGCATAGGGTGGGGGTGTGGGGCATTACACCTATAAACCTTTCAAGCATTTAATCAATAAACGGAAGAGGAAAGAGATCCTTTGTTATGGCTGCATTGAATTTCCTATAATCAATGTACATCCACCACCATGTAGTCATTCGCATTAGCACCAATCATCATTGTCATTTTTTATAATAGAAATACCAGACTTTTTTGGCTATACATGCACTGGACTTACCCATTTGCTGATAGAGATTGGATAGATAATACCTGCATCTAACAATTTGATCACCTTTGCTCTCGCAGCTTCCTTCATATGTGGGTTAAGTCTCCTTTGAGCTTTTCTGGAAGTTTTTGCATCATCTTCTAGCAAAATTTTATGCATGCACACAGTGGGGCTAGATCCCTTGATGTCTATTAAGGTCCACCCTATAGCTCCTTTGTGCCCTTTCAACACATTTATCAACTTAATTTCTTCATCAATAGACAAGTTAGGAGCAATAATCACTGGAAAAGTATTATTTTCACCTAAAAATATATAATTTAAGTTCTAAGGTAATTGCTTCAATTTTAGTTGGAGTGATGTAAAAGATGATTTTTCCACTTCTGGGTTCACATGTGATAACCCTTCATTGACATCTTCTCCTTCTTTGACTTGCTCTGCTCTGTCAAGTTTAGCTTTCAAATTCATTGTCTCTTCATCCTCCTCTAATCCATCTGCAGTAAGCACCAATTTTAGCTCATCAGTTGTTTCCTCCTGCACAAAAGTTGATAAAGTAAGTGAGTCCAATTCATAAACTTGAAAGCATCCACTGGTATGTGAAGGTAGTGATAAAGAATTATAAAAAGAAAATTTCACAATTTTATCTAAGACAATCATCTTTTACTTCCCATTCTACACATGTATGACTGTCTTAATGGTTGCCATGAAAGGGCATCCTATAAGAATAAGCACATCTCTTTTTGGTCTCATTTGTCTTTCCATTTCAAGCACAAAAATATCTGCAGGAATAATTAGTTTATCAATCTACACAAGAATGTCCTTTACAATCCCCCTAGGATATTTAACTGATCTGTCTGCAATCTGTAGAGACATTGTAATAGGTTTCAATTCTCCTAATCCAAGTTGCATATAAACAAAATACGGCCTCAAAATAATGCTTGCACCTAAGTCTGGCATTGGCTTTACCTCGTTTGTCCCTCCAACAGTGTTTGAGATATTGAAACTATTTGGATCGTTGAGTTTTGGGGGAAGGTTTGTTTGTAAAACTGCACTGGCTACCTCTAAAACTAGAACTTTCTCACGTGGCTCATACTTTACACTTTCTTGCGTTTAGTTCTCTAATTTAGCCTTTCTGGAAAAGGGACAGGAGGATCATATGGTGGGGGTGCTTTGTAGTTAACTGATGAGTGGATTTCATTCACTCATAAGATACGTTTTTATACTTAGATATTTGTTATTCTTATGCAATTGTG
>JAYJMB010001382.1:0-16720 GCA_036873735.1 Pouteria campechiana
TTACTCACACTACTACAGAAAATTAGATTGGAGCAAGGTTCTAAATTTGGGTGCCCACGACAGCACCACCAATTTCCCATGCAGCCATTGCCTTTTTCTTTTATTCAAATCTTTTTTCACTTCTATTTTGGTTGTTGTTGTTGTTGTTGTTGTTTCTTCTACTGAAGTAGGAGTTGTATTTCTTTTTCTGCTATTCTCCTTGCTTCTTATTTAGGTTAGGGCAATCATATTGCATGTGCCTTGGTATGATGCAGTTTTAGCAAATGGGAATATGCTTCTTTTCTTTATTCTTGTGGTTATTGGAATTGCTTCCATGCTTCTTCTTTCTCAAAATTATTTTGAATCTTCAAGTTATCATTGCAATATCCTCATCTTTGTTTCCACTTATGGTTGCTTCTCCTTGAGAGTTTTCATCTACTTGTTCTATTCTCAATGATACAGCTCTCTTCCCTTTTAGTTCCTTTGGAACCTTTTGCCTCATTAATACTTCATGGGTCATGAGGGCCTCATGAGTTGTTCAATGATAATCTTAGTGAGGTCTTTTGCTTCTTGGATGGTGGTTACCTTATGCAACCCGTGCCTAGGTACAGAGTCCTCAAGATTTTCTCAACAAGTTTAGGTTCATTGTACCCTTCACCAAGGATCTTCAAACCATTAGTGATTTTTTGAAACCTACCAAACATGTGAGAGATAGTTTCTAAATCCTTCATGATGAGGACTCATACTCCTAAACAAAAATATTTATTTTGGTCTTCTTGACCTGTATTGTTCCTTCATGTGCTACTTATAATTTATCCCATGTTTCCTTTGTTGAGTCACATGTGGATATTTTCTCAAATTCTAAGGGGGACAAGGTGCAGCAGAGGTAATTCTTTGCCTTTGCATCATATTTTATTACTTGAATGTCCTCAGCAGTATACTTATCTTTGGTATTGAAGATACTTTTACCATTTTTTATGGTAAGCCACAACTGATAAGCTATGACTATAAGAAAATTCTGCATTCTCATCTTCTAATACCCATAGTCTGTTCCATTAAAGAATGATGGTTAGTTTGTGGATTATTCCTTTGCTAGAGTGTTATGGAATAGTGAAGATAGTCTTATGTAGCTCGATAATTAAAGATAATAAGTGAAGCCTACTCTAACACCAATTGTTGGTCCCATGCAAATGTTAGCTTAAGAAAGGGGGGGGTGCCGGGGGGGAGGGGGGCACTGAATTGAGCTCTTAAAAACATTGGCCAAATTTAAAAAGTGGTGCTAAGAAATAAATGCAAATGATGCATAGTAGAGTAGATAAATAATTTTATAGTGGTTTGGCCCAAGCTAGGATCCTACTCTACTCTTTAAGATAGTATCCTTTACTATCTTAGGTTCTACTAACAACTTTCAAACAATCACATGTTGGTTTTCTTACAATGATCAATGGACTCTTATAATCACAACAAGTCTCTCCTACTTGTTGAAACCAACCAGATAATACTGTAAGCCCCTTGCTTGTAGAAATAATAAAATATTAAATAGGTTGTATGAGAAAGATGCCTCTTACTTAGACAGATGTATACATAGTTAATGAACATGTAAATGAATAATTTAATAATAACAACAATAATTTCAGAATCTTGAAGATTTGATGAGGATTGAACTTTGAATGCTAGTTCAAAGTTCAGCACAGAAGGAGTTGAAACTTTGGAAGAAAACTTTAAATGCTTGTAAATGCTTTCATTAATTCGCTTAACTAACTATCTTCCATTAATTTGGTCTTCTACTTATGTCCTTGGAAGATAATTTATTCGTTGCTTACATTTTTGGAAATGTTTTTATCGTTTTAGATTGCTTAATGCTTAATCAAAAAGGTCTCTAGCAAGCTCTTCAGAACTCTAAAATTTACTTGCTCAATTATCCTTGTGCATTTAATTTCCAAATTCAAAATTCATAACTTCATTCCTTTGAAGGCATTTTATGTTGGGATTATTGTATGAATTTGGTGACAACAAAATTTGTCTTAAGACTTGATTTATGCTCTTAAGACTTGACTTATGCTAATAATGCTTTTAGATTAGAAAGCTTGAAATGTAGGCAAATGCTCTTAAAAAATATGTGCTTTGTTGGACTATCATTTCTACGAACATATTAGACATCTTAAGGAAGAGATTGCCTTGATCCATATTGCTTTCAAATTTGTCTATCATTTCATAATGCCTTGGATTATATGCTAATGTGCCTCAAAAAGGTTATCTTTTTGAATGATAAAGAATGTGTGCTTAAATGAGTTTATCAACACAAAACCATGAATTAAATTATTTATCCATGATTTAAAACTTGTGCACATCTCATGTGGATAATTATATTATGATGAAAAATATAATGAAAAATATCAAATTAACGAAAGTGACAAAAAAAAGAAATTTCTAAGTACAAGAATGCTACTATAGTACCTTTTGGACAAAGTTGTGACTTCAGACAAATGCGGAGCAGGAAGAATTCATCTAAAACTAACTTAGGACAAATATGAAGTGCTATAGTAACTAGTAACTTATGGATAAAGCCATGATTTTGGACAAATGTGGAGCAAAAGAATTTGTCTGAAACTAACTTCAGACAATTACAAAATGCTATAGTATCTGCTATAGTGATTGTTATAGTGCCTGCTATAGTAATTTTTGGACAAAGCCCAATATTCGATTTGTTCGAAACTAAACTTCAAACAAAGTCATCTTTGCGAGTGCTATAGTGACTACTACAATAATCTTTGGACAAGTGGCCTAACCTTTATAATGTCCAAAATTAACTTCAAATGAAGCAGTGTGTTTGCGAAGTGCTACAGTGATGCACTATAGTAAAAAATCATTGTTTTCAAATGATTTGGAAATTTAATGCTCTGTAAAAGCTTTCCATTTTTGACTATCCATCTTCTTCTCTATTAAAAAACGTGTTGCAGACTTTCCAATAGTTTAAGACCAATTAGAAGTAATGCATTCTAATGGGAGAAATTCAAAACGGTCTTCTACATTCAATGTTACTCACCCAACTCCATTTTTACATTCAATGAAACTCGTCCTTCTCCAACGGTCAAGTTTTTTAGAGAGCTACTTAAGGAGATGCTAAGGGATGTTTCTAGTGGTTTTATATTCATATTGAAGATTTCTTTGAGCTTTAACATTTTGATCCTCAAGAAACCAAAGGCCAAAGAGCTTAAACCTTCTTCATTCATTCAAGAGCTTCAAACTTCACATTCTTCATACAAGGCCATCTTCTACAACACAAAGGTCTTTTGCACCAAAAAGAGCTACTCAAATCAATCTTCCCCGAGGCTCGACAAGAAACACATTCTAGGTGTAACTCTACTTTTTTGTTTTATCTATGTATTCATGCCCCCTGGAGTAGATCTAGAAGAGTGCAGTAGCACAAAGTTTATGCCCCCTAGAGTAAATCAAGAAGAGTGTAGTAACACAAAGTTTATGCCTCCTAGAGTTGATCTAGAAGAGTGCTTGGGCAGCTGGAATCCAGCAGAGTGCAAAGTCACTAAGTTTATGCCCCCTAGAGTTGATCTAGAAGAGTGTAGAAGTACTAAGTTTATGCCCCTTGAGATGAACTAATAGAGTGCTTGGTGCACTAGTTTATACCCCCTAGACTTAATCTAGAAGAGTGCAAGAGGCACGAGTTCACACCCCCTAGAGCTGGAATTTAGAAGAGTGCTAGGCACACTATTGTATTTCTATTATATGAGATAGTATAACTCAAGGCACAAGGAGAGTGTGCTCTTAGAAGAGGGGAGTAGGGAGGTTACACGAACTGTATAAGATAGTATAACTCAAGGCACAAGGAGAGTGTGATCTTAGAAGAGGGGAGTAGGGAGGTTACCCAAACCACTATAAAAAATTATGTTATTTATGTGTGTGCTATTTATGACTGCTTTAATTTTTCTACACTTTAATATTTTATTATTTATTTCATATTTCATTACACACAAGCATGGAAAAGAAAAAGATTAATCTAATAGGGGTTGAGTAACAAATCTTTAGAAACCCATTTCACCCCTCCTCTCTTGGGATAAGGCCAACATTTTGAAGTCAATGGCGACCACTTTAGAACTCTAAAGGTCGAGTTGTTGCCTCTAAAGTTTCCTCTAAAAAAATGATAGACCTAACTACAAATAACTGCTAGTCTTTCAAACATTTGAAGCTCTTTTTCTTCCTCTAAAGGATCCTCTGAAAGATGTTTTAATTCTCAAACTGTTTCCAGACAAAATTTCAGACCTTTGAAAGTGGGATGCCTTCCTTTGAAGGTACCTTTAAAACAAATTTTAGTCTAATTTGATTTTAGATGATGCTTGAAGCCTCTGAAGTACCCTCTGAAACTTGACTACGATTTAAACATGACTTTAGAGTGACTCACACACCTTTGAAGCTTGGAATTTTTCCTCTAATCATGTTTTGAAATTTCCAGACTTCATTTTTAGATTTCTTCCAACCTCTGAAATGTCTTCTAAATTATAGAAACTAACATTTTTGCTACATTTATGAGTTTTCTTCCTCTAAAACATGATTTGTGATATTTTTTTCACCAATTTCTTATCTAATTAAAATCCATATCACTTCAAGTATACTCTCTTAGTGTGTTTTCTAGGTTTTATCATTTTATTACTACAACACTTGGAAGTTAACTAGTTAGTACTATAATTTTTCACTCTTGTGTTTATTCATCATCAAAACGTAGCTAATATAATACATTCATCATCAAAGTCAAGCCAAGTAAGGGGTTAGAATCAATACTATCCACGTGTGTAATCACACCTCCCTTAGCTTCCAAAGATCACCAACAACTCATACACCACCTAGTTTCTCCAAGCTAACTAGGAACTCTTACACTATTAGTTTTCCTAGGCTTACCAAGAAACTCTTACACCACCTAATTTCCCTAGCTTACCAAGAATTCCTTCTAACAAACATAAAGTTTACAAGAAAATGCCTCTATCTAGCTAAGGTGTACACAAAGTTAAGCTCAAATGTAAAGAATAAACAATAAGCATTACATTATTTTGTTCTCCTCTTGAGATGGATTTGATGTACCTTTGAACTCGTTAATCATTAGAGAGCCTTGGAGTGAATGCACTTTGAAACTTGATAGTTTTTCTTATAATTAATTCTTGTTTAACTTATGGAACCCTCAAGCATTTGTTTTCTTCTTTAATAGAACTTCTATATAAAAGTTTGAGGCTTTTAGTGTTTGGAAGAGGACCATTTTAAAACTAGCCATTATGAGACGTCACATCATATTTTTGACCATTATGATTTCAAACCTCCGTAGAATCTCTATAGACCTCTGAATATCGTGACTTCAAAATGTCTAACCAAACAGTGAGTTCTTAAGATCACTTAAGTACTGTAGCTATCCTCTACTATTATAGTAGTTATTGTAGCTTTGAAGCATATGAGAAGCCAATGGGATCTTTAGAACACTAAAGGACTATAGCTATCCTTTGTTATTGTAGCTTTGGAGTGCACAAGAAGACAATGGGTTCTTCAGACCTCTGAAGACAAGGTTTAGACCTCTAAATTACCGTAGTTATCCTCCATTACTATAGCAATTACTATAGAAGTTACTATAGCTTCATACTATAAAAACATAAATTTTGGATAGCAACTTCTTTAGAGCTCTGAAAGTCAGGGCGTGTACTTTGAAGCTTCCTCTAAAACTTGAAGTCATAACAAATGACATTAGCTTAAGTTTAAGTCATTTACAATTTTTGTTATCATTAAAACTATACATCTAGTTTCAACATATCAGAGGATGCTAGGGGTGGTGTTAGCGTGAACACTCTGATACTCATGTCAGTGATAGAACCTTTAGAGGTGTATAGATAATGGAGAGAGCTTATTCCTAGAAGTCGTGCATACTTGGCATTTTTATAACTTGAGGTTGGGTCAGTGCATTAAAAATATGGTGTATGTTAAGACAGTCATAATCATTTAGGGGCTCTTACTCAGAGAACAATTTTGGATGACTACTCATTCTTTAGCTCTTTTCAAAGTTTCTCTTGGAGCGCTCCTAGTTTTAGGTGGTGCCACGCGAAACCATATTGTATGGAGTCATGATGGAAATGTACGTCCCATAGACTAGGCAAAACCTCAAGAGGAAGGGGTGAATTGGGTTTTTAAAAATTTGTACTTAAACCCCTTGAAGGATTAAAGTCTCCTTTTGCAATTTAATTGATAATAATGCAATAATCAATAAGAAGACAAAGATTTTTATAGTGGTTCAAGTCAACTGATCTACTTCAATCTTCCAACACTTTCCTCTAGTGTCGTGGGTTCCATTATCTCATTATAGTAGAAATATAGTCAGTGCACTTAGTACTCTTCTTAATTCCAGCTCTAGGGGCATCAATACAATACTAGTAGACTAACTGTGAGACACTCTCCAAGAGTTACAAATGCTCTTCTTAAGTTTGGCCTTCACTACCAACTCAATGCAATCATAGAGATAAGGATAGAAAGAATAAATACACTTTGCAAAGTATTTCACTAAAAGTACAAGGGAAGCCTTTCAAAAACTTTGAATTCAGAAATGAATGTTCCTCCCAAAAGTTGTTGAGAGCCTTAATGAATGTTGTAGAAGATTTTAGTATGAAGGCTTTGAGTTGCACTTTTGTAAGTGAAGGAATGAAGGTTTAAACACTCAATGAAATGTAATAATTGTTCTTTTGTTTTAGTTCTTCTTCTCTTTATACTAGCTTTTAATTCCAGTCGTTGGAAGTAGGTGAACTTCATTGAATGCAGAAGAACATTTGAAATTTCTCCCACTAAAATGTGCCTTTTCTAGTTGGGTGATACAGTTGTAATAACTTGTGACATTCTTGCCAAAAATGGAAACTGGATATTTAGGAACATATGAAGCAAAGGTTTTGGACTGTGAGGACTTCTTTCAATATTTGTTGTTCATTATTTTAGATGACGTTTCTATGTTTGAAGTTTAGATTTCGAATAGAGGATCTCCCTTCAGTATTTACTCTTCATGACTAGACTTCACTTGGGATAATGTTTCTTACTTCGTAATGTTCGGAGTTAAAATTTTGGAATGTATGAAGAGACGTACAAAGTGAGCTGATATGAGGATGTGCTTTGGCTGAAATATTTTTGCATGTCCAAAGTTAGTTTTTCATAGCATACGAACTAATGTGTCAGCATCCGAACTTCAACATGTGGGATTGGGAAGATCAAAAGCAATGACTAAAGTCTGCCTTTGTGTCTACTTCACATCATCCGAGATATGTTTTGGATTGGTTGAAATGCTTTTCCATTCTAAGCTTAGGAACAAGGTTGCAACCGAAATGAATATTTAGGACTATTTGAAGTTTTGGAAGAAGTTGTTTTGTTCTTAGGCCTTGAAAATTTTCTTCAATTGCTGGAAGGCTATCATAACTTCTGTTCTCCACATTTTAGCATTTGAAGATGATATTTAATCTATAATGCTTTATCTCCTTTAATCTAAACTATCTTTCACTTAGTTTAGAGTATCTCTCCTTATTTTTGTCATAATCAAAAAGAAAAATGCATACCGCATAGAGAATAAAGAGCATATTGGCAAAGCATAAAGTTCCCTACATTGAATTGCATTTTAGTACAAACAGAGTTATAAATTTTAATACAAATGTGCAATAAACTAGGGAGTATGATAAAGCCCGATCATGATCCTTCGAAGAAATCTAAAGGTGGTTGGAGGTCTGCATCCATTACCTTTGGACGGTGGATGGGAAGGTGAGGGGAAAGAGGTAGTAGGATGATGACAAGAAAAAGGAATAGGTGGGTGTTGCTACTATTGTGCTCTTGTCTTCCTTTTTCTTCATTGGCCTCCAAAAATGGTTGAATTAGAATTGAGGCCAAGGGGCTTAGGTAACGATAAATCTCACTTTCTCCGTAGCCAATACCAAAACATTCTAAGAGTATGACTTCATCACTCATTCTACTCTTTTTCAATGGACTAAAGTCATCAGATTTTCTACTTTTTCTCTCCCTGCTTTCAGATTTGCATCTCACAGACATGATTTTTCCTTTTGATTTGAGCATAGTAGCCTATAGGATTAGGGTAGGGATCATATATGCTAGGCGTGGGAAGATAACAATGTTGCCTTGTATAAGTTCAAGGATTATAAATAGTTATTTGTTGGAAATAGGATAATGAGAGGATTTCTAAGGAAAATTTATTCAAATGCAGTGGAAAGGTGAGGCGTTGTCTCAAAAATGACATTTCATACACAAGACATGAAAGGTTCAGACAGTCCTAAATAAAAATTTGAGATTTCAGATGATGTGATGAGTTGCAGATTGTATGAAATAAAGAGTTTGGCAATTCGGACGATATGAACAATTTCAAATGGTATGAGATGAATTTTAGACATTAGAGAGGATTTCACATAGTCTGAAGTAATTAATTCAGACAAAAAAGGTGTATGTTTGAAATGGAATTTTGAACGAGCTTCAGTTGTTATGAAGTGGAATTCCAATTCCATATAAGTATGAAATCAAACTAAAAAGAAGTATTATAGAAGGTCTGATGAGGATTGGAATTCCAATTTGGACCTTAAATTGTAAGATTTCCCAAACAAGAGTAACTTATGCCTTGGGACTATAATAATCTTAAAAGTCAATTTCATTATAAGCAGCATAATATTTCAAATTAAAACAGATTTTACACAGATGTATTCCTTTGCATTTACATCAGGCATTCCTAATTCTCTCCTTATATTACAAAAATTCTCTAATAGCAATGACTTAGTAGAAATATTAGTAAGTTGAGCATTCGTAGGCACATATTCAAAATATATATCATACTTTTCTACATGATCTTAAATAAAATGATACCTAATCTCTATATGTTTAATACGAGAATGCAAAAGAGGATTTTTAGCTAAGTAAATGACACTTGTATTATCACACCTTATAGGTATATCCCTATAATTCAAACCATAATCTAGAATATGTTGTTTCATTCAAAGTAATTGTGCATAATAACTTCTAGCTGCTATATATTCAACTTCTATAGTAGAAAGGTCAACACTAATTTGCTTCCTAGAGAACCACAAAACTAAAATGTTTCCTAGAAACGGACATATTCCACTAGTGCTCTTTTTGTCAACTTTGTATCCTCCAAAGTCATCATTTGAATATCCAACCAATTCATAACCAGTTCCTTTTAGATAACAGAGCCCAAGATTTGGTGTATCAACCAGATACTTAAAGATTCATTTTACTATAGTTAGTTGTGACTCTCTTGGACTAGACTAAAATCTAGCACATAAATATACACTAAATAGAATATCTGGCATAGATACAGTCAAGTAAAGAAGATAACCAATCATACTATGATATAATTTCTAGTCAACAAATTTACCCTTCTTGTCCTTGTCCAGCCTTGTTGAGGTGCTCATTGGAGTGCTTGCTACCTTCACTTCTTCCATCTTGAATTTCTTGAGCATGTCTCTTATATGCTCAGATTGACACATATATTTTCCATCATTGTTTTGCTTAATTTGGAATCCAAAGAAGTAATTCAACTCACCCATCATGCTCAATTCAAGTTCAGCCTCCATTATTCTTGAAAGTTCTTGACATAGAGTTTCATTAGTAGCATCAAATATAATGTCATCTACATAAACTTGAACTATCAAGGTATCCATGCTAACATTTTTGATAAACAATGTAGTATCAACTTTTCTTCTTTTGAACTAATGATCACTATGAAATTTACTCAACTTTTCATACATAGCTCTTGGAGCTTATCTTAGTCCATAGAGTGCTTTGATGAGTTTGTATACATGGTTAGGTTGATCATCACATTCAAAATTAGGAGGTTTCTCTATATATACCTCCTCATTTGGATGTCCATTTAGAAATGCACTATTCACATCTATTCGAAATAGTCTAGAATTCTTATAGGATGCAAATGCAAGTAATGTTCTAATGACTTCTAATCTTGCTACAGGGGCATAGGATTATTTAAAATCAATTCCCTTTTCTTGAGAATACCCCTCAGCAACCAGTCTTACTTTATTTCTAATCACAAGTCCACTTTCATCTAGTTTGTTTCTAAATACCTACTTAGTTCCAATT
The DNA here is from genome assembly GCA_036873735.1 of Pouteria campechiana. Classification (NCBI taxonomy): domain Eukaryota; kingdom Viridiplantae; phylum Streptophyta; class Magnoliopsida; order Ericales; family Sapotaceae; genus Pouteria; species Pouteria campechiana. The sequence goes on from JAYJMB010001382.1 coordinate 10,111, forward strand.
ACATCAACATTTTCAAGTCTTGAAACTAATCCCTAGACTTTATTTCATTCAAACTGGTTCAACTCTTCTTACATTGCAATGATCCAATTTTCATCATTTAGACCTTGATCAATGCAAGTGGGCTCTATGTTAGAAATGAAAGCATAATGGCCATAAATGTTTTGCATGATTTTCTTATTCTAACCCCGTCATAGATATCACCTATGACTTGATCTCTAGGATGGACACTAATGAACTTAAAAGTCAATAGGAGGTTGAAAGGGAACATTACTTGCACTTACCTCCTCTTCACTATTTGAATCTTGTTTATTTTTGAGCCTTGAAGTGCTTTCTCCCCCTTAATTTTGTAATTGTAGCTTCTTCTATTTCTTTTATAGCTTCATCTGCATCACTATTAGACTCCTTTCTTGGTAAACCAATTTCATCAAACTTAACATGTACTGACTCTTCTACAACTTGAGTTTTCTTTTTGAAAACTCTCTAAATGTTCTATTATTAAAAGAGTAAACAAGGAAGATAGACTCATTGCTTTTTGGATAAAACTTCTCAAGGTTATCCTTCCCATTATTCAACACATAACATAGGCAACCAAAGGAAAGGAAATAAGAGATGTTCGATTTTCTTCCTTTCCAAAGCACAAAAGGAGTTTTCTTCGAGATTGCTCTAATGGTAACTTTATTTAACACATAGTAAGTTGTGCTAACTGCTTCTTACCAAAATATTTTGGATAATTTACTCTCACTTAACATAGTTTTTTCCATTTCTTAAATTGTTCTATTTTTTCTTTACATAAGTCCATTTTATTGAGGAGTTTTAGGGGATGAGAAGCTATGATGAATTCCTTTTCCTCACAATAGTCAATAAATCTTTTGTTTTCAAATTCACCAACATGGTCACTTCAAATGGAAACAATTGACATTTACTTCTCATTTTGTACAAGCTTTAAAAACTTAGAGAATATAAAAAATGCTTTATCTTTGCTAGCTAATAGGATTACCCATGTGAACCTAGAATAGTCATTTATGATGACATACACATATCTTTTTCCTCTAAGGGTAATAATATCTAATGGTCCAAATAGATCCATGTGTAATAACTCTTATAGTCTAGATGTGGACACTTCATTCTTAGAAGAAAAGGACGCTTTGGTCATTTTTGACACTTGACAAGCTTTACAGATCTGATTATTGTCATATTTCAACTTGAGCATACCATTTACAAGATTTTTCTTCCACAAAGATTTGATATTGGACATATTGATGTGTCCCATTATCTTCTTCAATAACCATGGGTCATCATTAATAGTAATTAGGCATTTTCCTACAATTTTATCTAGATGAACTAGATATATATTTCCATGCCTCTTTCCACTGAACAATAGACTATCATTTATATTGAATAAATTACATGTGGATGATTCAATCACAACTTTATGACCTTTATCACATAATTGACTAATGCTTAGTAAGTTATGCTTAAGTCCATCTATATATAATACATCTTCTATGTATGTATTGAATAAACCAAAACTTTTACCTATACCTTTGATGTAGCCTTTATCATTATTGTTGAATGCAACTATCTCTATTTATTGACTTTAGCTCCTTGAAGAGGTTCTTATTCCCAGTCATGGGTCTTGAGCATCCATTGTTCATGAACCAGTAATTTTGAGATGTAGCTTTGAATTTATCTCAGTCTCCAATTTGTTTGTTCATTGATCTCTGGTGGAGAGCTGGCTTGTGGACTCATTTTCTACATAAGCCATACAACATATTCTTGCCAGGTTTCCAACTTCTTTATCATCTCTCCTGCTTGATCTTTTGTTAGAGGAATCTTCATTGTCTATGTACATTCCTCTATCTTGATTTCTTATTGGTATTTTAAATTGTTTCTCTTTTCTATTCTTTTCTCTTCTATCTTGTTTTTCATTTAGATCTACTCTTTCCTAATTTGGACACACTGCAATCATGTGTTCAACTCTTTCATAGTTGTAGCACCTTAGTAGGATTCTTTTCCTTTCACTCCTACTCTTTTCATCTTGTCTAGGTTATTTTTTGAATTTTTTGCCTCTATTCCTCCTTACAAATTTTCTAAAATTTTTGGCCAACATGGCCATTTCATCATCTAGTTGAGAATCTGATTCACTGATTCTTTCTTTTGTTATTTTGAGAGCCATTATTATTGGCTCTTCTCTTTTACTCTTGATCAACTCATGAGACATCAAAGAACTGGTAAGGTCATCAATCTTAAGTTCATTTAGACAAATGAGCATACATTTTAGATATGCTCTCTCTCTCTCATCCTAAAGTTCTCTAGCTCTGCTATTAGTATGTTCCTCCTAGTCCCCTTGACTTAAGAGGAACTTTCATAAATAGACACCAACTTATCCAAAATATCTTTGGCAGTGGTACTAGATGATACTCTATCAAACTCGGTAGAAGATATGTTAGGTCCCATAGGTTGACTTAATCCAAGAGGGGAGAGGTGAATTGGGTTTATGAAAATTTTTTGCTTAACCCCTATAAGATTAATTTTTCTCTTTTCATGCTTATGTGCAAAGCAATATAAGATAAACAATAAAGCAATAAAAGATAAATAATAAAACATTAAGGTGTAAGGAAGGTAAAGCAAGCCCACACAAAAAACTTAATTTTTTATATTGGATCAGGCAACCTTCCTACTCCATTCTTCCAAGAGCACACTCTCCTTATGCCTTGGGTTCTACTATCTCATATAATGGAAATATAATAGTGCACTTAGCACTCTTCTAGATTCTAGCTCTAGGGGGCGTGAACTAGTGCCTCTTGCACTCTTCTAAATCAGCTCTAGGGAGCGTAAACACAATGCCTCCGCACTCTTCTAGATTAGTGCACCAAGCACTCTTTTATATTGGCTCTAGGGGGCATGAACTAGTTCAATTGCACTCTTCTGGATCTTCCCTGGGAGGTACAAATACACAGATAAAATAGAAAATATTTACACATTTGATCCGTGCTTGGTGAGCGTCGAGGAGGACTTGATCTTTGAACAACTCTTTGTAGTACAAAAGATCTTTCCTTGATATATTGAAGAAGATAATCTTAAAGATTTGAAAAGTTGAACCTCTTGAATGGATATTTAATAGTTTATGCTCTTGGCCCTCAGTTGCTAGAGGATGAGAAGGTTAAAGCTCAAAGATATCTTCAAAATATGAATGCAGCAACCTCTTCTTTTTTTGAAATGTCCCAACATATCTCCTTAAGTAACTCTCTCAGAAACTTGACCGTTATAAAAGGATGAGTTTCATTGAATGCAAGAACAGAGATATTTGGGTAGCTTTGAATGTAGAAGACCATTCTATATTTCTCCTATCGGAGTACATTGCTTCTGATTTGTTCCAAACTGCTGGAAAGTCTACAATCGCTGTTCTTAGTATAGAAGAAGATAAGTTGTTCTCGAAATGTTCTTCTTCTAGTTTGACTTGTCATAGTTAGAAAGCCTGCAGTGATGCATACCGAAAGCATAAGCACAGATGCCATTTTGTTGGTTCAGATTAATCGCTAGTCACATATCAATCGATTTTGGACAAAGGCATAACATTTAACTTTATGCATTCTTTCGAAGTTAGTCTCAAACAAATTTTCTTAAAACTTCTTCTCTTGTTATTTGTCCGAAGTTAACATAAGACAAATTCTAATGGTGCGGATGAAGTCGGACTTGGATTTGGATGAAGTTTGCTTTTGTTTTTCATCTTCTCTCATTTAGACAAAGTTGGACAAACTCTTCTTGCTCCACATTTGTCCAAAGTTAATATCGGACAGAGTTCATCTTTTGTTTTTGTCAGTTAGACAAAGTTCCTTTTCATTGCATGCATTTGTCCGAGCTTTTGGTGATTCAAACAAAGTTTATTTTTACTTCTTAGCTTCTTTTGGTCAAACAAAGTCTTCTCTTTTTATGATAATCAGACAAAGTTTCTTTCTCCTTTATCTTTGTCTAAGTTCCTAGCGAGATTGCTTCTTTTACTTAATCTTGGATGAACTTTGGCTTGGTCATTCTAGATTGTCTAAAGTTATATTTTTAGAGAACGCTTTCTACTTCTTGAACTTGCTTTTGTCTTTTCTTTGCATTTATCCATGAGAATCTCTCTGGATTGAATCAGATTTTGAACAAAGCAAACTCCTTTAGCATGTTTTGAAATCTTTATTTTCTTCTTCCTTTTCTTTTGAAATGTGATCTTCAATTTAACTCTTTTGAAATGTAGCAGATGATTGGGGTAGGCAATTATGGTCCATACTTGGAAATTTTTGCACTTGCCATGTTGTTATCCTTGTAAGTTATTGCTATATCATAATGTAGTAATCCTCATATAATTTATACATAATGTGGAGCAAGGATAACAAACATCTTCATTCAAGCAAATAATATGATAACTCTATGAGACATAGTGCAAATATATGTTCCAACATATGATAAGTAAGATTAAATGCATCATGAATATATGCTTGTATGGCTTACATAAGCATGCATATCTTCCAAGCATAATTGCCCACAATTCAAGTTTTCTAAACACATATATAATTAGTATAAATTTCATCTTATGAGTTTTGTTATCACCCAAATCATACATAACAATCCTAATAAGATAGACAACAAAACAACAAGTTCATAGCTTGTCCATTATTTTGTACATCGGTGGTTTGTTCTTTGGTCCAAGCACCAATGTTATTTGTAGGAAGGATTATTCCTATTGCTATGGCCTTCTAAGATTCCATGTCATTGGCCATGATAAATTGCTTCATTCTCAACTTTGAATAAGCGAAGTTTTTTCCATTAAATAAAGGCAGTTGGGTAGAGGATTGCCCCTGGACGAAGATATGAGTAGAGGATGTTGGGTTTGCCATATGGATTTCTACAAGTATTTATGTAGCCTGCTCTGATACCACTTATTGGTCCTGTAGACTAAGAAAAAACCCAAGAGGGGAGGGGCAAATTTGGTTATTAAAAATTGTTGCTTAAATCTCTTGAAGGATTAAAGCCTCTTTTATGCAATTTAATTGAAACTATGCAAGTAATCAATAAGCAAACAGAGATTTTTATAGTGATTTGAGTCAACTACTCTACTCCAATCTTCCAAGAACACTTTCCTCTAGTCTCTTGGGTTCCACTATCTCACTATAGCAGAAATACAGTCAGTGCACTTAGCACTCTTTATGATTCCAACAATCTAGTGCCTATGCACTCTTCTAGATTCCAGCTCTAGGGGGCATCAATATAACACTAGCAAACTAGCTGCAAGACACACTCCAGCAATTACAAATACTCTTCTTGAGTTTGGCTTCCAATACCAACTCAAGGCAATCATAGAGATAAAGATAGAAAGAATAAATATACTTTGTAGAGTATTTCACTAAAAGTATAAGGGAAGTCTTTTAAAAACTTTGAATTCAGAAATGAATGTTCTTCCTAGAAGTTGTTGAGAGCCTTCATTAATGTTGTAAAAGATTGTAGTATGAAGGCTTTGAGTTGATCTTTTGTAAGTGAAAGAATGAAGGTTTAAAAGCTCAATGAAATGTAATAGTTGTTCTTCTCATTTTATCTCTTCTTCTCTTTATACCAGCTTTTAATTTCAGACGTTGGAGGTAGGTGAGCTTCATTGAATGTAGAAGAACATTTTAAATTTCTCCCATTGAAATGTGTCATTTTCTGGTTGGGTGATACAGCTATAATAACTTGTGATGCCGTTCTTGCCAGAAATGGCAACTAGATGTTTAGGAACTTATGAAGCAAAGGTTTTGGACTGTGAGGACTACTTCCAATGTTTATTGTTCATTATTTTGAATGATGTTGCTATGTCTAAAGTTAAGATTTTAGACAGAGCATCTCCCTTCAATATTTTCTCTTCATGACTAGACTTCGCTTGAGATAATATTTCTGGCTTCTTAACATCTTGTGTTAAATTTTTGGAACATATTAAGAGATGTACAAAGTGAGATGATGCGGATGCACTTCATCTAAAATATTTTTGCATGTCCAAAGTTAGTTTTTCACAGTGTATGAATCGACATATCATTGTACAAACTTCAGCATATGGCATTGGGAACATCAAAAGTGTTGACTGAAGTCTACCTTTGTCTCTACTTCACATCATTCGAGATATGTTTCAAACTGATTGAAATGTTCTTCCATTCTAAGCTTAGGAACAAGGTTGTGACCAAAATGAATATTTAGGACTATTTGAAATTTTAGATTAAGTTGTTTTATTCTTATTCCTCGAAAAATTTCTTCAACTGTTGGAGGGCTTTCATAGCTTCTAGTCTTCACGTTTCAGCATTTGAAGATGACATAGACATGTGGAGTTCGTCTAAAATGATTTGGGATGATGAGCATTTTCCTTTTAGATTATGTCCGCTTTGAAGCTTCTACAATTCTTAATCTCTTTTTGCATTTTAGGATCTTGATAAACTTTCATTAGTACTTTACTAAATCAAGTTTTATTTTTATCAAAACTATGTAATTATACTAACAAGAAATAAGTATTCTATTAGGGACAAGATTTGACATGCTTAATTTGCCAACCGTTATGCTTATCTCAAATTATGGTTACCTAACAATAGACTTTCCTTCCCCTCCC
>JAYJMB010001383.1:0-16717 GCA_036873735.1 Pouteria campechiana
ATCATGTGATTCTTAATGTAATGGAAATAAAAGAACAAAGGCTAAAACTTTCATGTTGAAAACATTTTCCAAATATGCCTCCATCAGTCCCATAAAAGTATTTTAAAGTAATATCTTTTGTAATTTTTAGTTTCATTTTATAGATCAATATAACAAACTCTGTTAAGTGAAATATCTACGAAAAATATTAAAAGAAGATCTTAACATTTGAATTTAGATATAAAAATATGATATATTATGAGCTTATCAAATACCCCCAAACTTAGCTTTTGATCTTCCTCGAGCAAAATAACAATCTGAACTCATAAATCAGTCAGGAAATTCTCTCTCAAACAATCAGTAGCATGCCAAACAAATTACACGTGCACATATGTCAGAAATCACTAAAGATACCTACCAAGTAATCTCATGAAATCTATGCTTCATCAATCCTTTTATGAAATGAAAATGTATGTTTGTGCAGTGTCAATCTTATGCTATATGCATGTTTTTCAATCATTAATGTGTAAACCAATGATTCCCATGATTTTCACAAACACCCCAAAAGCTTGCTTTTCATAATCCCTCTCCATTAATGTAGGTAGCTCTATTCATTTGGATCAATAGGTCTTTCTAAGCTTGTAATGGGGTCAAAGAAAATAAGGATTCACAAAATAAGAGATCATATCTGAATTTTACATGAATATTTACTCTCTTAACTTTTTGTTTGGAATTCTTTCTATTTTAAGGGCTTTATTACTATCACACCCTAACTTATTTTCTTTTATATTCATTAGGATATGATACCCCCCCAAACTATGGGCTGTATTATTACTACATCTCCAAACTTATTGCCTGTTGAGTTCATGGAGACGTGATCCCCCCATTTGAAGGATAAATCTTCATTGAATCCTTTCCTTTTATCTCATTCTTCTTTTGACATTCATCTTTTTAAGGACCTCCAAACTTATCTTCTTATGCACTCATATACCTCTCTGCCATCATGAATGAATATGTCTCTTAATAGGTTTAACATTGTTTTTCAAGCTGAAAGGGACTGAATGATAAGGCTAAAGAAAGAAAAGTTGTTTATATGCTTTGCATATGCCATTCTTTTATTAAAACTCAATGGGGACAATAGTAACAATTAATATAATAGCTTAGCTTAAAACTCAAAATGATCAAAGAATGCCTAAATCACTTCCAAGTAAACATGCTATCTAGGATTTTGCCTTGAGGGATAATCAAACAAGTTCTAGCATGCTTGTGTCAACCAAAATACATCATTGAATTCATAACATTATTAACTAATTAACATATAGTTTGCATAATCATGATGTAATGTGCTCAATGAAATTTCATCAGTCATGAAAAAGAGAGACTTATCACAAGAATCAATAAATCATAAGGTAACATCTATCATTCATTCTAAATAAAGTGTAATGGTAATAAAAAACTCAGCATATGTCACTTGATCATTATGAGAGAATGAATTCATCCTATTCAATTTTAGTATATTAACACAATTGCTCTTGGCTTTACTTGGCTAAGTCATTAAAAATTGTAGCTCCTTAAAAATATATACCTAAATTCTAGAAAAAAATTTCTAAACCAAATTGACTGCAAATCTGAAATTTCTTTTTTCCAAAACTAAATTGAATGCAAATTTGATAGTGCAAATCTGAAATCTAAATGTAAATCTCCAAATACCCCCCACCTTAAACCAAACATTATCCTCAATGTGAAATAATGATAGAAGTTTAAGTTCATGGACTTCTCGGAATGAAGTGCATTCTTATACTTCCCTTCTAAAATTGCTTCGACATCCTTTGTAAATTCCTGGTAGTTATAATACTTGAAACATCATCTGCAATCCTCTGCAACTTCTACGCTCATTCTAAAAATAAATTTCTTCCTTCTACAATAGAAACATCAAACCACTACTTAAAATAAGTAAATCTGTACTAATAGAGAAAAAAAACAACTAACTAAATTGAATGCTACAAAAAAAAAGAAAGTTCAGAAACTTAGGTTACCTCCCAAGGAGTGCTTTATATAACGTCTGTGCAAGATGAATTCCTTCTTTATAGATTCTGAAATCCAACAATTTCATTCAACTGCATTGGTAAGTCATCCTTCTTATATCTCTTTACTTGATGACCATTGACTTTGAACTTGTTCCTAGTCCTCAAGTTCTTTAACTCCATAGCTCCATGTGAGAACACTTCTGTCACTAGGAACGGTCCAACCACCTAGACTGCAATTTTCCTAGAAACAAATGTAAACGTGATCCATAAAGCAAAACTTCCATTCCAGGTTCAATGCATCTTTTGTGAATGATTTGATCATGATATCTGTTTGTTCTCTCCTTATAAATCTTTGCATTCAAATAAGCTTCATCTCTTAGCTCCTTTAGTTCATTCAGTTGAAGCTTTCTCTCTCTACCTGCCTTCTGCAAATCAAAGTTTAGTTTCTTTATTGCCCAGTATGCTTTATGCTCTAACTCCACTGGCAAATGACAAGCTTTTACAAAGATAAGTCTTTAAGGATTCATTCCTATTGGGGTCTTGAATGCAGTCCTATATGCCCAAAGTGCATCATTCAACTGCATTGCCCGATCTTTTCTTGAGGTGTTCACTGTCCTCTCTAGAATTACTTTGATCTGTTAGTTACTTACTTCAACTTGTCTAGAAGTTTCTGTATGATAAGGTGTTGCAACTTGATGAGAGATGTTATACTTTTTCAACGAAGCTGTAAATACTTTATTACAAAAATGAGTTCTTCTATCACTAATGATTGCTTTTAGAGTGCCAAACCTGGAGAAAATCCTATCTTCTAGAAATTTTACCACAACATTAGCATCATTAGTTTTAGTGGAAATTGCCTCAATCCACTTAGATACATAATCAACAACAAGCAAAATGTACATGTTCCTATTGGATGATGGGAATGGACCCATGAGATCAATGCCCCATACATCAAATAATTCAACAACTAGATTAGCTATGAGTGACATTTCATCTTGTTTACCAATGTTACCTGTTCTCTGGCACCTATCATATGTTGCATAAAAGGCATGAGCATCCCTAAAAATAGTTGGCTAGTAAAAACCAGATTGGAAAACTTTGAGAGCGGTCTTCTTCCCTCCAAAATGCCCTTCATAGCTGAATGTGTGATAATGTTTCAAAATGCTTTGTTGTTCATGCTCTGGTACACAACGTCTAATAATCTGATCTAGACAGATTTTAAATAGAACTGAATCATCTCAAAAGTAGTGTTTTACTATAGACAGTAACCTCCTCCTTCCTTGTGAATTTAGCATAGGATTAAAAACTCGCTTAACCAAATAATTAATAATATCAGCATACCAAGGTTCACTTCACTTTACATTGCTCATCAGGAAAAATCTCATTGATGGGAATGCTCTCTTTATCTTTCTTCTGCTCAAAATCAGTCCCTTCCACTAACCTGGACAAATAATCAATCTAGGCTTGGCATCTTTCTTAGTTAGCAAATATCAGCATGGCCAGAACAAACAATTATTTTTGGACCAATCAGATATGAGCCAAACTTAGCATAAGTAGGCATGTTCTTAATCATGTCAAGCAAGGTAAGTTAACATTAACTTTGGAGAGCATGTCATAAATATCATAAAATGATTTGTCCAATTTTCTCTGCCTTAATCTTCCTGAAAAAGGTACTAGTGGATCATAAGGTGGTGGTGCTTTATAGTTGACTGGATGGTCAACTATTGGAAACACAACTTTCCTTAAGGTTACCTCCTCTACTTCCTTTTCCTACCTGTTGTTTGTTCCTTCAAAAGCATTAGATTCATTAGTTTCTTCACCAATATTATTATTAATTACCTTTCCACTTTTCAATGTTGTTACTACTTTTGCTTGCTCTAGCTAACTTGGCAACTTTCCCACTGTGTGACTCTGAACAACTTTTGCAATCTGGCCCAATTGTGTTTCTATCTTCTTTATTGATGCCTCCACATTCTAAAATCTTGATTCATTATTTTGGAACTGAGTCTAAGTTACTTGAATGAAACTTCGCATATTTTCCTCAAGAGTACGCCTTTTGGGGTGGAAAGAAGTTCCAACTTGATTCTAATTCTATTGTAGTTCCATGAAAAGTTTGGATGACTTCTCCAACTAAGATTGTAAGTATTCGAATAAGGATCATTACATGGTCATTGGTTGTAGAAGTTCATTGCATTCACTTGTTCAGACCCTCCTGCAAAGTTTTCATTTGAAGGACAAACATTGGGTGAGTGCCCTGAATTATCACAAATTGAATATGGGAGGGTTGTTTCAAGTTCCTTATCATAAAACACATGTTCTTCATCTGTCTGGTAAGCTCTAACAACTCGATGGAAAGTTCAGTGTTAGAATTTACTTCATACATCCCTTTAGACCTTCTTCTAACACTCTTCTATTGAGAATTTGCTCCAAGCATCTCATATAGATTATATGTCTCATCTAGAGTCTTTTCTCCCATTGCTCAAACTACAACATTATCAACCATGGCTTGGTATGGTTGTATCAGTTCATCATAGAAAAATTGATTAAGTAATTCAAGAGGATATCTATGGTGAGGCCATTAAATCAGTAATTCCTTAAATCTTTGCCATACTTCATGGAATGCTTCCCCATCCATTTGAGAAAAAGTGGCAATCATACTCTTAGTTCTGCAATTTTAGCATGGGAATAAAATTTACCAATGAACTCGTTATAAATTACATCCCATGTAGTCAATGACCCAAGAGCCAATGTCATGAACCAACTTTTTGCTTCATCCTTTAAGGTGTAAGGAAAACACTCATCTAAAACTAATCCTTAGTTAGACATTGCAATGGAAAAGTTTAAATAGTTGCATACAAATCATGCATGAATGTTAAGGGGTCCTCTACAGCTACACCATGAAAAAAAGAAAGCATGTTAAAGTGTATATACTACAACTCGTAGTTCTTAGCAATATCATTCAAAACAATGCATGAAGGAGAAATTTTTATCGTTGGGCATGCAAACTCTTTCATAAGCAGTTGGGCTTGTTAAGCCAATTGGTTTTGCATTTTATTAGCCATCTGAATGTATTCTTCACTTATGCTATTTGTCGATATTTCCACTTTATCAATGTTATCGTTCAAGGGAAACAAAACTGGATTAAGTGATTGCCTTCCTTGCATTCACATTTCTACAAAAGAATGAAAGAAAGAATTAAAAATCCTAAATAAAATAAAATATAGTAATTAAAATAAAAAATTATAACTAATTTAATCAAATCAATTTGAACTTGATGAATAAATTACAATTCCTCGCAAGTGCATGAGTGTATAATAGTACAGTGCGCTTAACAAGGGTCAATCCTATAGAGAACTATCAAACTGATTCAATTATGTTTAGTTACTAATACTAAGTTATCCTAAATCTAAAAGAAAATTTAGAGAATAAGTAATTAAAGTGTAATGTAAGATAAATAGAAAATAATGGCTTAAGTAATGTAAAATAGGATTCAGTTTGTAAAAGCTTGGGGATCTGACTTCACCACTCAACAATATTCATTGTTGTTGAGATGTTAGCATCAATTCAGCATATTGGATTCCTTGTATCCACTGTATGATTATTACCATTAGTTGTCTGGGTTTAAATCAATTATATTCTCCCATTCCAATTACCTATGGCATGTAGTGTAATTGAGATTGAAAACTCATGAAGATCAGAAGAACTTTAATGAACCAAGCAGAATAGTTTAGCATATGGCATGTACCTTAACCATTTACTCATTCATTCAAAAGAGCACAGTAGATGGTTTAGCATATGACATCTACCTTAACCACATACTCAAATATAATCAAGCTAATCCACATAATTGGTTATTAGACAATTAAATAAATTAGATGATTGCATTATACACAATGAATGAAACAAGATGATATTAATTTAATAACCCAACAATCTCTATTAACAATGAATATCAAAGAGGGCTACATCATTACCTAGAAAAAGGAATTTAGTTCATAATAAAAATTAAAATAAAACTCTTTGAAATATGCATGATTGAAGAACTCGAAATCCTTCTCTTGCTCCCTTGGAAAACTTCTCTCATTTAACTCTTCAACTATGTTCTAGGTGTCTCCTTAAATAACCAAAGTAGTAGGGTTTTAGTACAACTCCTCCATGAATTGTAATACCTCTATACATAGAGATCCTCTTTCAATAATAACTCAGTATTTCCCAACAAAAATATAGCTACCTAAACATTTCAATCCATAAAAATAGAAGTTCTCAAAATAACTAAGTTGTTGCGTATCCTAGGTTCTAAAAATTGTAATACAATCTTTGGTCTAAAAATTAGCTTCCAATTTGATTGTCTCATACTCTTAAATTTACAACATCTAATGCATGGAAAAACAACTAACTTTGATTTCAAACTTTGTTTCTTGTTGTGGTTGCACTAAAGATCGAGCAGAAAATTGAATTCCTACTTCGAAGTTCTTTGAAGTGAACTTTAGAGTAAAAAAATATTATTTTAGAGTTTTAAGTAAATTTTAGAGTAAAAAAAATTACTTTAAAGTTTTTAGAAGTGAACTTTGGAGTTGCTAATTCTACTTTAGAGTTCTTTGAAGTGAACTTCAGAGTTCTTTATTCTGCTTTGGAGTTTTTGAAGTTTTAGAGCCATTTTAGTAGAATTATCATAATTTCCTCATACAAACTCCAAATTAAGTGATTTTATTTGTATTGGATAGATACTTTCAATATCTACAACTTTCATATTAATTACTTTCTCTAATTCTACTTTCATTTTGAGTCATGGGCCCTCCAAATATCACCTTTTGTGTTGCCTTTGAAATTGATACTTCAGAGTTTTCTAGAGAGATTAGCACTGTTTTGATCATAACTTTCTTATACAAACTTAGAATTATACCATTATTTTTTCATTGGATAGATAATTTTAGGAGCTATAACTTTCATGTTGATCACATTTTCTAAATCATCCATTTTCTATGATTCATGAGCCTTCAGAGTGACACCTTCTGTCAAATAAACTAGCAAATGAATGTGAAGCTCTATAAGCAATTGCACTATTTTAGCCATATGTTTCTCATATAAATTCAAAATTATGTGTTTCTTAATGTAATGGAAATCTAAGAATAAATGCTAAAACTTTCATGTTGAAAATATTTTCCAAATATGCCTCCATCAGTCCCATAAATTGTTTTAAAGTAATTTCTTTTGTAATATTTAGTTTCATTTTATAGATCAATAAAACAATCTCTGTTAAGTGAAATATCCACTGAAAAATATTAAAAGAAGATTTTCACATATGAATTTAGATATAAAAATATGATATATTATGAACTTATCAACCCTCCTCCCCCAAAAAAAATTTACTGTTCATGGGTGGGTAGAAACCCTAGCAAGGCAAAACATCAAATTGAACAAAAGCATATGGACTTACCTTCAAATCCATACGTGGTTTCATCCCAAGCACATGAAGTTATTTCCAAATCTCCATGATCTTCCATCCTTTGTATCAAGATGGATGTTCTTCTTTTCTCCTCCACCCACACAATGGGTTTTGGGTTTTGGGGAGCATAGATGACAAATTGAACTCTTAAACTAGGATTTTCCCCAACAAAAATAAAGCCAAATGGGGCTTAGGAATATGAGGTTGGGTATGGGAAGAAGGAAAACAAAATGGGGAAGGGAGAACAGATTGGATTGATTGAAAAAAGTTGGTTAGCCGACTTATAGTTCCGACCGGCATCATGACACCGGATTTGGGCACTGCGGCGTCCAAATCATTGGATGCCACCCGTCATATGCCTCTTGAACTGGTACCGCGGCTCCAAATGCCACAACCCCCTCTATCTTGGTTTTTCTCCACTTTATTTCACTCCTTTTCCTTAGACTTTTAATTATGACTTTTCCCACATAATCATAACATAAAAACACACAATTAATCCCTTCAAATGAATCAAATTAATATCATTAACTCGCCATCCACATATCTAACATTTTACATAAATCTCTGCATACTTACTACAATCAAGTACATTTTGTCCTAGATTGATCATTTAAGATAATTTTTCCAAAAATGATCTCATTTTTAACACCCTAGAGTAAACCCTAATGCACTCAATTAAACAATTACCCAAAAATTTACACCCAAGGTGTTACAGTTATCTTACAATTTCAACCTCTTTCTCAAAAACCACCAATTACTATTCAATCTTGTCCATCCACTTCATTTTCTAATGTACAAAAAATTATATCTAACCCACTGAAGAACAAATAATTCTTCCCAAAAAATCTATTTCAGTAACAGCATCACCTACTAATTGATTCCCAATATATTATGATGATAACATAGCAAGAATACCTACACAACCTGTCCCTACTACTTAACCATTAACTCAAAATATTCATATAGAACCAGAATCTTCTGAATCTAACTTCAATGTCAATGTTATAGAAGGTACAACTATTTTTGAAATTAATCCTTACTTAATTATAAATGAATTCAAATTTTCTCTAGAAAAAAGAAAATGATTCTTTAATACTTATAATAAATATGAAAGAGAATACTATACAAAAATGGATAAATTATATTTAGCAAATAAAAACCTATATAAAACACTTTACATGGTATGGCAATCAAGTATTAAGATCTATTAATATGATTTCTAGATCTTCTAGTATGTCTAGTGCTTCCTCTTCTTTACCACTAAGACCTCCTTCACCACGAAGAAATCCAGAAATTATCCAACATGAAAATAGAAATAATAGATCATTAAGAGAAATAGATGGCAAATGTGTAAAAGAACATTATGAAATCTCTATTTATAAAGAAATGCCAACTTTTATCAAACATTTATCTCCCATCATAGAACAAAATAATTTCGCTAATGAGAAACTAATTGAGATTACTAATAAGTTGAATACTCCAACTATTCCTATGGCAACTCATAAAGTATCCTTTAGTTCTAGTGATGAATCTAGTAGAATAACTAAACCTTATGAATTATCTTTATTTTCTAAACCCACTAATATTAGTTTTCCTGAATTTTCTAAAACACCCATAATATTATAATCTTTACCTAATCCTACAAGTTATTTAGCAATAATAAATAAATTAGAAAAATAAAAAAGAGTGCAAAATAAAGAAAAGTATTCTTTAAACATTATATCTTCAATCAGTGATCAAAATTATATTAAGAATATTTTGAAAGAAACACCTCCACAAGAATTAATGAATAATTGAGTAAATTTTAATAAGGTAAAAATTATTACAAAAGACCTTTACCAATGGATCAACAATTTGAAGAACTTCAAAAATAATTAAATGATATTAATACGAATAGTGTTTACAAATGGAATATAGATGCTTAATCTGAATATCAAATATGGAATACTTGTTCTAGTATGATTATTTATGCCACTATATTAAGACCAAGACAATTACTAGAAATATTGCTAATATTCTAGCATGCTATTTAATTGGTCAATTAAAAGGATGGCGGGATTTAAAACTCACCCAACAAGAAAGAGAAACTGTACTTAATGACCCAGATCCTGTATAAACTTTACTAAGTAATATTGTATATAATTTCCTCAGAAAAGTTAAAGATTATTGATCTGCTATAAGAGAAAGAATAATGAAACTATGATGTAAAAAACTATCTAATTATCATTGGTATAAAGATGTATTTGTTATAGATGTACTATTATTAAATGATGGTAAATAAGATGTTTATAAAGAAATATTTCTACAATGATTACCTTCAATTTTTGAACAATGAGTAAAAACTCTTATTAAATATGAAAATGAAGGTAACCTAGGCTATTCAAACTATGTTCGTCCCATGTAGTAGATAGCTCAAGAGGGGAGGGGTGAATTGAGCATATAAAAATTATGGCCAAATAAAAATTAATGTGCTAAGCAGAAATGATATTGTAATGCATATGTGATTTTCATAGTTGTTCGCACAATTATGATGTCTGCTTCATGCATAGATTTTACTTTCCTTATTTGTTCTCTTTTCAAGCAAGTTATCGTGTGTGTGTGTGATGATGTATGTGATAGTTTCATGCTAAGTAATCAAGCAGGCAATACACATAACGATTTTTATAGTGGTTCGGTAACCTCGTCCATATATCCACACTTCCAAGAGTACACACTCGTTGTGCCTTGGGTTCCACTATATCCCATATAATGAAAATACACTAGTGCTCCTAGCACTCTTCTAGATTCTAGCTCTGAGGGCCATAAATATAAGGCTGCCAGCACTCTTCTCATTTTCATAAGCTCACCAAGAAACTCACTAGTTTTGAAGATCACCAGCAAACTTGTTCATTTTCCAGAGCTCATAAACAACTCATATAATGTAGTTTTCTTGAGCTCATTACAAACTCATATAGCTGATTAACAACACTTAGTTTGTACATCACTTTGCCTCTTTTACTATGCTAAATTGTACATAGTTTAAGCACATATAAAATGATCACTTGTCAAAGCACATTAGATATTAATACTCTAGAAATATGACTAAGAAAGATCTTTAGGGCTCATTATTATTAGCACAATGGAGATTAATTGCCTTGGAGGAAGCATTTGACTATTTGAGAGAGGTTACTCATTTAAGCTCTATTCTCATTTTTCTCTCAGCTTCCTTAATTTTCTTCATTTACATTGCACTACCTTTATATTACTTTTAAATTTTCTATCCATTGAAAGTAGTTGGTTTTCTTTGAATGTTGAAGACCATTCTGAATTTTCTCTCATTGAAAAGTTATTTTCTTGATAAACTCATTTTAGTTGGAAAGCCCGTAGCACTGTCCTTGAAGAAGATGCCTTTTTGGTTTTGTCAAACACCAGATAAAGACTTTCTGCACAACTGACTCTTTCACTATTTTCGAAAGATGCCCATTAACCCTAAAGGGATGTGGCTTTTGAGAGTTGTAATCTTTTTCAGAGTAAAGACTGCTTTCCTTTGAATTTCTTTCCATCTTTAATTAAGCTCAATTTTTTCAGTGTTTAAAAAGATCTAGTTCGATTGAAAGTTTGACCAGAGAGTGTAACTAGCGATTTCTAGTAAAGTGGCTTCTACTCATCATGATATGCTACAGAGATTCAGCCATAGTTTGTCTAAGGACTTTGTTTGATCAAGTCCTAGTTTGTCTCTTGTAATTAACCAATAAATTGGCTTTGAGTAGATCCACATGATAGACAACTTCATCTTTGTAAATTTATGGAGATCATTGCAGGAATTTTACTTCATCTTCTAGTTTATCTGTTATCAGAGTTACAAACAAAGTTCTTCTCTTTATTGTTCATCAAAAGAAGTTTTCTCACCAGACAAAGTTTCTTCCATTAGACGAAGTTTCTTTTACTAAACAAAATAGCTTTGTCTATTGATTTATCTATTATAAGCATTAGACAACTATTCTTGGCATGGATAAGGCTTCTTCACAGTAGACAAATTGACTTTGTCTTTTAATTTAGCTATAGAGAGTTGCAAATGAATTTGCAAAGCTTAGATGAATTCCTTCAACTAGTTCCTCTGTTGGTTTGTTTGTCATAAGTAATAGATGAACTGATGAGGTACAATGAATCTTTTTTTTCTAGCAGTTTGTTTGCTAGTTTATCTATTATAAGTAATAGATGAGTCAAAAAATGCATAGACGAATCATTTCTTCATTAGTTTATCTGATGGTTTGTCTATTACAAGTAGCAGTTGAACTTGCAGACGAAGATGGCAAACAAAGTAAGTTATTCATCTATGGCCATTGTGTCGTTTCTAAGTTGTCTTCTATATTATCTATAGAAGATTGTATACAAGTTCCTTGTTCTTCTTCTATTCCAAATAAACTTTATATGAGAGACAAATGCTACATTGATTTGGCTACATTTTTGACTCTTCATTTGTCTGAGTTCAACTTTGTTTCATCTCTACTTCTACAATCTAAACTCATCTTTGTGTTGTGGACAGATGTTGTATATAAGCAGTTTATCTGACTTATTCGGGGAATAATTTGTCTAAAATTTTTTGAGTCAAATGCTATTTGATAATGACTTTATCTGTAGAATATTTATTCGATCACTCATTAAGGCTTGAAAGTCATAGCTACAGATATACTTTGTGGCTTCTTTTTAAATTTTTAGTGCAATTCTTGTATTCTTTTATTTAGTGGATTTTGCTTACTGATATGTCTTCTAATACGCTGTCAACTATATTTGAGTTGCTTCACTTTATGTCATTTATATTTGTTTCTGCAATACTTGGGAACACAACTGTCAGTACCATAAGTGTTCACTCATATATTTTTTCTCATCATCAAAACTTAGTTGTTTATCATATATATATATATGGTCCAACATTCTCCCCCATTTTGATGATGACAAAACATTTGAGTGCAATACTTTTCAAGAGAGTAAAAATATTCATAAATGTGAATACACATGAGATTTATGTAAGGATAATTGTATTATGGCTCCCCCTGACTTAGTGTACTATTTTAAATTTTAGCTCATGTGGCTCCCATTGAATAAATACTATATTTTGCTCTATGTTGTTTTAGTTTCAGTCAAGTTTCACTATATTTCTCCCCCTTTTTATCAAAATCAAAAAAGGCAAAGCGTAAGAAAGATGCAACATAATTTAAGAATTGGAAACTGTATACTTCATTGATGTTCAAGATGAATGTACAATGTACAAAATTAAAGAAAATTTAGTTCATTGATGTAAGAATTATGTATTGTATTATAAGATACATCAATGGCCTCGAGATAGAGGAAGATTCTGAAGAAACTTCATTGATCAGATGTTACATCAAGAGCCTTCGGGGTATCATGGATGAGTTTGATTCTCTATATATAGTTAGGATCTATCAATATTGGATAAGGAAGAGGCAGTCCTTAAGCTTGTGCTTTCTTGTTGGTAGTTGTCCATCTCTCATAAAGGGAAAAATTTATCATGGAGGGATTTGGAGCTACTTCAGGATTGAGAGTGAGTTTGATGCCTACCCAATAATTATCATCTAATAGCTTTGGATGTGGAGGAGGCTTGCCATGATGAATTGTTGTAGTATTAGCATCCGCTTGGTATCTGAGAGTAGCATAAGTCATGGAGATTAAGCTAGGGGGAAGAGATTTAGAAGCAGCTTCGTGAGTACTGCTTGTTGGGGGCTTGGAGACTAGAATTATGATTCTTGTAGAAGGTTTAGAACTAGAAGAAGGTTGATGTGTTGTAGAAGGAGATGGTTCAACAGAAGGAGTAGTATTTGGTGATGGTTGGGTGAATTCATTTAGTATCTTATCAATGATTTTATCACCATCTGGAAGAGGTTTGGGTTTGAAAGTTTTAGTTTAACCTTTCATTATTATTATGCTATTAAGATAATCTTGATATTCAAATTTTGGGAAAGGAAGATCAAAAAGAGTGAATGATCTATCTTGTGATTGAAAAGTGAAGGCAACCATTTAGTTTATTTATTTTCTATGTTCAATTTTTTCTAGGGTCATTTTTAATTTTTGATTTTTAGGAGTTGAAGAAGTGTGTTTTGGGATTTTGGGATGATGAATTTGATAGGTTGTAGATGAGGAAGGCATGACTTCTAGTGGTGTGGGTTGACTAGTTTTTGAAGGAGAGAAAGGTGATTGAGAGGTGATTGGAGATGGAAGTGAGGATTTTGAAGTTTGAACAAGTTTGAATGAAGTGGAATAATTAATTGTTTATAGAGGTGGAGAGGGATTTTCTTGAGATGAATGTTTATTTGAGATGAATTTTAAAGATTTAAAGATTTTACTTATGGGGATTGTTGACTCAGATATAGGAGACACAGAGTTAGACTAAGAAAATTCTAGTGGAGGATATGTGGCAATGGGGTGAGTGGAAGGTGGAAATTTGTAAGATGTGTGAAGACTCGAGTATTGAGTAGGAGAGAAGTAAAGTGAATGATGAGATGGGATAGGAGAGGAGTGAACTGAATGATGAGATGGACAAGCGGGTAAGGAGTGAATATTCTTAACTAGCGAGACAAGAGTTGGCTTCTTTTGACTTTTGATGGATTCAATTGAAGAGAATAGGGTGTCCATCTTTTATCCAATGAGTCCATCCTGATGGTCATGGTTGTAGTGAACATTTCAATATTCAGGAGCTTGCTCTCAAGATTTTTTGGAATGTTGGGTTGGTAGAGATGACTGAGCAGGTCTAGAAGGAGATGGAATTGAATAGTGACGTGGACACTCAGGATTTTGTTAATATGTTGGGGTGTTGGAGGTGAATGAATAGGTTTGGAAGGAGATGGGATTGGGTTGTGATGTGGAGAAGGTTCTGCTACTGCTGCTACCTCTTTTTCCTATGTTATTGCTTCTTTTGCTGCCGTTGTCCCTATTTGCACATGTTCCTCATTTATCGCTTTTTCCTCCTCCTCCTCCTCTTCTTCTTCTTCTTCTTCTTCTTCTTCTTCCTCCTCCTCCTCCTCCTCTATAATGCCCTGCTTTCCAAGGAATTACTCAGGCAAGAGCAGGAGGACTCTCGGCCAGAGTCTCCCCTAACTTACCCTCTTACACCTGTATAATCAATCACAAATACCCACATGTGCGCAGAATTATAGTCGCAATATAAAGGTAAAGCATATGGAAATCATCCGAACACACCTCAATTTACATTATTTACACCATTAACATACTAAATAAATCATATTTTTTATACATTCCAAAATTTATTAAAAAGCTAAGAATCTCTAATTATCATGGTTCATCCCTATACTGAGCTCCAACCCCTCATTTGACTCCATCTTCTAGCCTATCAACTAAAACATAATAAAATCTAGTGAGTCTGAGTAACTCAATAAGTAGACATAAATTAAATCAATAAGTAAATCATAGAATGCATGCAATAAGATTCATATGCTTACAATAGAACTATACTATCATGGATTGAATACAAATAGTAACAAAATTCCCCAATAAAAATCTAATACAATGTTTGCTATATCTAATTGTGTCTATTCATATTTAAATTTGCTACATTTCTAATGCATTCCGTTCAGTTCCCATCATTCACTATATTTTTCTTGCAAACAATTAGTACCATATTCGGGGGCCATCAATCAAATCAAATGCACAATATTACAATCAAATAGACTCATCTTTCTTACAACTTTTGTGTATTCTAATTTTTCCTACTACCTTGGTTATGAATGTTATGAGACATGAGAATCCCACCCTCACTGCAACTCGGGGATCATAGGTTTTCTAATTACACCTACTAAGTAATCAGAGGAGTCTCATAAATAATAGGTTGATCAAACCTCTTCACCAAGAGAGGCGGTATCCATAACAAAGCCCTAACAAGGGCGAGATCCCAATAACCAAATGGCTATCCCATTAGGTGTTCAAATCCAATTTATTATACTTCATGCATGGGCAAATGTGCAATCCATACTCAGATTATAATACTTCCATTGAATTATCAAACCCAATAATATAACTCTTACAACATTCACTGTTAATCATATCATCATATTTGTCTAAACATATTTTTAATTCTCAACACTAAACTCAATTACATACTTAGTTAAGACATCACTTCTAATTACATATGTTTTTCTAAATGCATTATTATGGTAAACCATTGATTATTATAACATCATAACCTCCTCCTTCTCATGTCTCCATCATTTATCAATTGTTTTTGAAAAATATTCCCATAAAACATACATTTAATTAGTAAAAACATCATAGAAATATGTAAATTATCAAAATATACAAAATATCAAAATTTTTCTAAAGTTACTGTTCACAGCAACACCTTGCTATGGCAAGGAAATAGCTTGCCATGGCAAGGCCACAAAGCACAAAAGTTTTATTGCTCATAGGGAGAGCTTGCCGCGGCAAGGATATTCCTTGCCATGGCAGCACAATATCTTGTCTCGACAAGGGACTACCTTGTCACAGCAGAATCCCTGCCGCCTCTTTTCTCTGCAATTTTTCGAGCTTCTTGCCATAGCAAGGTCCCTGCTGACACTTGTTTCTTATGAAAAATTTATCCTATTGTCCTATTAGCAATATTTAGTGTTTAGCCACTTTAATTTCCTCTAATTTCACTTTATTTAACCTTGATTTTCATCTACTAATTCCACCTATCCATCAAAATACTTTGATGAACAATGCTATTCAATTTATGACATATAGTGGTTTCGTTACTTTTAGTGTAGTTCATAATACTTCACATGCACTAAATTATTTCTCAATTGCATCTATACTTAATTCTCCTTCTTTCCAAACTTCTCATTACACAATCTATTTAGTTTACCCATGTCTAAAGCATAATAGATTAACTTCATCCCAAAATTAACTCATAATACCATTGGATATTATTAATGATGAAAAATCAATATTTCAAAAGAAGTACCTAAGAAAATATACCTGCTTACCATATACTTAACCAATACACTTCTAATATGGTTAAATCTTGACGTTTCCAAGTTGGGCTTCGTAATGTGGGAGTCCTACATTCAAAACACGTACCATCATCATTCTAACATCCAATTACTATAACATTCTTTTTTGACTTATAACATAATCTTGTCTCTAGGATTCCTTTGATGGTTCTCTTCAATCTCAAGTATGAGATGATTATGAGGGCACAATGATGGCTCAAATTTAATACCTCGCAAGTGCACGGTCGATGTATAGTCTAGTGTGCTTATGCAAGGGTCGATCC
>JAYJMB010001384.1:0-16716 GCA_036873735.1 Pouteria campechiana
AGGTAATTATGTTGTTTTGAGGTTGATTATGCACATGGATAGTTCATATTAAGGTGGAGTGATAGACTTCATAGATGGATGTGCTATAAATGCTGCATTGGTTGTTTTTTTGTCTACGAGTGTAAGGTGTAGATGATGCACAAGAAGAGTGGAGATTAGATGATGGTTTTACTAAGTTCCAAAATGGATAGTGGCTTTGGTCTTGAAACTGTGATTAGCGGTGGACATTGGTGAGTTCTGTAACTATGATTGGCGGTGGATGTAAGAAAGCCTGAGAGTCCTGAGATTGTGATGGTTTAAAAAATGGTTACAATAATAGAGGCATGGTTTTGTAACAGATGCATGAGTGGTGCATGATTGGTTGCACTAGCATGCAGGTGGCATACAAATTTTAGCATATATGCAGTTTAACAAATGTGTGGTACAAAGGAGCTGGTAGAGTTGATATGCGTACAAAAGAGTGTGGTTTGGCATAGATGTGAAGAGAAGGCGAATACAAAGATAAGTGAA
Organism: Pouteria campechiana; assembly: GCA_036873735.1. NCBI lineage: Eukaryota > Viridiplantae > Streptophyta > Magnoliopsida > Ericales > Sapotaceae > Pouteria > Pouteria campechiana. The sequence continues at coordinate 511 of JAYJMB010001384.1, forward strand.
ACTCTTGTACTCATATGATTGTCTGAGCAAACAAGAATATTACGGTTAAAAGATTGCATATGAGTAATAGTCACGAAAGCATGTGAATTTAGCCAATTCAATATGCAAGTGGTGACAATGTAAATGATGTGCAGAGAGGATGACTGGTTGATGACACAACAAGGTTTATAAGAAAAGCACCAGTAAGAGACAAGAAAGATGATAAGATGTGCATCAAGAAATAGTCTTCTTGATCTCTTGTCGTGGCAGTGTGATCTCTTAAGATACTAATAGGATGGAAGAGATGGAGCCACAGGTTGCACAGTGGTAAACTGTGTAGGCATCTCAAGTGGAGATGCAGATCATGCCGATTTGAGCATGATGGATAATAAACTAACTTATGGTGAGCTGATGGTTGACTTGTAGATGGAAGTGATAACAGTTTAAATTTTCAAGAGTTAGCTTAATGTTTACGAAATCTTAAACAAGGTGAAGATTTGTTTGGTTTTTTGTGTTTTATCTTCTGTAAAGTCTAGTGGGCTTGCATACGTGAGATGAGCTTATGGAGTTCATATAGAAAAGTTCACTAAGATAGCTATATAATAGGATTTAATGAGGGATTCTGTGGAATAATTCTAGGGTTGAGATGAGGGAGTCATCATATAAATTCTATAATTTTTCCTAAAGTGAGAGAAGGGGTTGATTTGGGAATGTGTATGAGGTATTCTATGAGATGTATGCAAGTCATCTCGAGTATATCTCTGTAATCATGTTTTCATAGTAGATTGATTATCTCTCTCGTAGTGTTTCCTCCATGGGTTGAAAAGTTTTCCAAGTCAATTTTATGTTTCTAATTTATGTTTGATTGTGTCTTTGATTTGTGTATATATAATCTTGTGTTTGTGATGATGATCATCGAATCGATATCAAAGCTTCTCCAATAGAAATGCATGATCTTGTGAGTTAAATAGAGGATAATGTTATTATAATAGGTTTTTTTCTTGTATTGTATTGTAATAATTGAAAAAATATATAATAAGAATAATAAAATAAGAATGTTGAATTCGCCACACTTGCCCATCACAATCGCATGCATGCCCCACCAATCCGTACCTGAGGCAGTTGCATGTGAACACAACAAAGTTTACTTTTAGCTTAGACGTTGATATCTGTAGATCACGACAAACGACGCAAAATGACTTACGTTGGTGAGGTGTGACCGAGAGTTTGAGGTGACAGCAACAACAGATTCGGTCCAGCTCTTAGCTCAATTTCTGGTGAATCAACTGAATTTTGTGTTCGTGATTTGCGTTACCATGGATTCGGCGCATTTCGCACGTATCCGGTAGCTGAGAAAGCTAGTATCCACCCGACACCCAATTTCTCGTTCTCCTGTTCATTGCGAATGTTGCACGGAATTTGAAATAGAAGAACTGATGTTACTTTAAACAAGATTTATCTGCATAGATATTGTTTTTTTTTTATTACTTTTGATCTTAGTATATTTTAATATATTTTTATGTTGAAAATAAAAAAAAATTACGAATAACTCACACAAGACGCTGCTTTACTCACTTGATTTGGATTTTCTATACATGTTTCAGCACCTAAAAGTTTCGAGGACTTTAATACTTCCTGGAGTTCTATGATTTAGTGGGCTACGTATTCAATTAACGGTTGAGGTCAGATTTTAAAACACTAGCCTGGGGATTAGCAGGCGAAGGCAGCCATGGGGAGTGGAGGCTACACGATCACTTCAGGAAAGGAAGGAAGATAATCTTTGCCGGCAAACACATCTCTCTGACCTGAGATTGATTACGAGATACTAGTGCTCATGCATATACGAAAACATTTTCCGTCTAGAAACTCTGACGGTCTTTCCCATCCATATATTTTGCTAAATGCATCCTTTAGATTATTTTTATTAACCAGTCAGGAAATTCATATGTCGTGAGGGTAATAAAAGGCCTTCTTTTATTCCTAAATCAAGAAATTTGTCCTTGCCTAACAAAAGAATAGCGCTCCTTGGCAAAAAATAAACTGTCAGTCACCCACAGTTTGTGAAATATGAAAATTCATTTTATATCACATCGGACATATTTCAAATCCATCCACACCGTCCAATATTTATTTATAAAGTAATATTATATTTTCACCAACTAAAATTTTATTTTTATAACAAAAGATGACAAAAAATGAGTTTTCTTTTTATTCATAAAATCTCAACTTCACATTGGATTTTCCTTTAGAAAATGTATTTATTTACTGTGCATAGTTTTATCAGAAATTCAAACAACCTTTAGAAAAAAATTTAAGGAATATAGCATAAATGCACCGTTCACCAATAATTATAAGTTGTGTTGAGACCACATTTTAATTCGAAGAACATCGGTGAGATTACAATATAGATTCAGGGACAGAGGATTCATCATACACTTTCAGCAACATTCAGCCAACTGGGTTGCAATTTCTTGCAATCGTAATCGTTGGTTTGTAGATATACGATAGTATAATATGTATTTTTGAGTTGTGTAAAACTAGCGTCTATTATTCTTAGTTAAATTATGCCAGGTCTTTTTTGGGTTAATCTAACTCTAACCCAATTTTAAAATCTTCAATAATGACTTTGTCCCTGATTTATTTTCTAAGCTAAAATAAAAAACATAAGTTCGAATTATTTTCACTCAATAAATAAAATTTCTTGATTGAGCCCATTTTTACAGTGGATTGGTCAGCTGCAGCAATACTATATTGACATATGCCTGCAGCAGACCCACTATTAAATAAGAGGAGTCGGATTCAAATTTCAAACAATCAACAATCTCCTCTTGTAATATACAGAACCTATATGGGCATGTATTGTGTGCACTTGGGCTGCTTTTTCCCAAAATCTAATGATCTTATCAAGACCTTGCAAATGGACATGGGGGATTCAAATGCTTCCCAAATGGTCGAATTGGATCTGCTTCGAACGAGTCAATTGACCAGTCTAGTTTATGCCAGTTTGGTTAAATAATAGAACTTTTTAATTTTAATATTATTAATAGAATAAAAGAATGAATTAAAATTGTATGATATTAGAATAAAAGATGTATACATTTAAATTAATATTTACAATTTAGTTTTTTTTAAAATATATTGCATTTTTTTAAAATTTTTGAAAAAGAAAAGTGATTCAGCCGATTGAACAGGTCGGCTAAACCAGTTGGACGGTGAGCCAAATGTCTAACTGGTTCAACAGCCACTGTTCCGATTCTCATAACACCTGGTCTAGCTAAGCTCTAAAATATAAAATTAAGTAGATAATGTTTGCAAAGCTCTTGGAATAATATAAAATTACGCAGGTCATGTTTTCGCGGCTGTAGGCCCCTCCACATTCAGACCCACGTCACGTTGCACTTTCATTGATGCCAGGTAGTGCCGTAGTGGTTGGTGGGGAGGTCATAATCATAGATGCCGCCTACATTTTAGAAAGAAACCACCACCGTAAGCATCTCCTATCATTGATGTGGATTCAAAACGATTCTAGTCTAACGTGCACACAAATGTATTTTAATATTTCTTTATTTTATGCCACAGCTTCTCAAGTGGACCCCACCAAATAAAAAAAATACAGAAATTGAATTTTGCTTCAAACATGATAACAAAGCTTTGCCTTCATTATGCTACAATTTTACTATTGATTTATCTAGTCGTCAAATATCTATTAAAAATATTTGTATGCCATCGGCATTTAGGCTTTTCATGATATTTAAGTAAATGAAAAAATCATATTATTTCTTTTTACATGCTTAACTACGCCTATGAAAATCATTTGATTTTGAAAATTTGTATAGGCCATAGTAACGAAAATTCTTTAGAGTCGTGCGAAGCCATATGATTTAATATTATTTTGCATGGCTTGCATAAATTTTTAATCAAAGTTATTTTATATTTATAGTTAGACACATTAAGAAATAATATGATTATTTTTATATAATTAAAACATTATAGTCGGCTAAAATGATGAGTTTGTATGGAACGGTGGCGCCATAAATCCGAAAAATTATCTGCGGGCCGTGGTCTTTCAACCGGGGCTGCATGTCATCCTCTTCTTTCATTGTTCCAGGAGTTGAAGAATTTGGTCGTGGGCACCATCTTCAAAATCAGATGAGGCACGTGATTCATAGAAAATAAGGCTAGACTAAAAATTAGCCACATGTTTATCTAAGCGTAAATAATTCACTACATGGAAGATTCCAAGCAGCAACCCACATGGGAATTTTTAGGTAGCTAACGGTGTTGGAGCAGAAATTCTTCAGTAGGGTGGCTCATCAGCCCTCCGCTCAGGGACTGTTTCTATATTGAACTCATCCCAGCATTGAAAATATTTAATTATAATTTAACTTTTAAAATAAAAGTTATGTAAATTAGATATTTAAGTGGGCTAGAAATATTGTTTACCATTGAATTTATTCTGATACTATAAATAAAATATAATATACATCTATAATCAATATAGCTAAACCTACATTTTTTAACTAGCTAAATGGATTTTAAAATCCGTACGCACAGAAAAGAGATTCGTACTATAAAATTTATGGTAAATATTTAATTTTACAATTTTAATTAGTGTAGCAGATCCAAATCAGATAGCTTTGGCTATAAACAAAAAAATTTATAATAAAATATTTTAATATAATGCAATAAATTCAATGTGAAACATGAATGTCTTTTCCACAGAGCTACCACGCCTTCGCGTCTTTTTTCTTTTTAATCTTCCTTTTAATTTTTTCTAGTTTTCTGTTTCTGCTGTCCACACCCCATAGTCCGCAGTCGCGACCCGAGGCGATGATTGTACGATCAGGACGCCGACCATGAGAATGCACGTGCTGCACGTTGGTTTGTCGTTATTCAATAATTTCATACTTTTAATAATCTCATCAAGGCGTATAGAAAATTGGGAGGTGAAGCCGCGGGCTTTTGGTTACAAAATGCCGGCTTTCCTCCCAGCGAAGTTTTCTCAGTGACCAAACAAGAAGTCAACATGGGAAATTCCTACGTCTTCCTGCTCTGTCTACTCTATCTTTTCACCGCCGCGCTCTCCCACGATCATCCAGCAACTTACATAGTACACGTATCTAAATCTCTCAAGCCCTCCATTTTCCACACCCACCATCATTGGTACTCAGCCACCCTCTCCGCTCTCCCTCAATCTCCCCGCCCCACCAAAATTCTCTACACTTACGACCACGCCATCCATGGCTTCGCCGCCCGCCTCACACCTTCTCAGGCAGCAGCTCTCCAAACGCTCCCCGGCATTCTATCCGTCCGACGCGAACAGGTCCACCACCTGGACACCACTCACACGCCCAAGTTCTTGGGTCTCAGCGACGTCTCCGGCGTCTGGCCCAATACCAACTATGCAGAGAACATCATCATCGGCGTCATGGATTCCGGCATCTGGCCTGAACACCGCAGCTTCTCCGATGGGGGACTCTCAGCCGTGCCCAATGGCTGGAAGGGCTCCTGCCAAACAAGCGATGATTTTCCAGCCTCCGCCTGCAACCGAAAGCTTATCGGGGCAAAGGCATTCTACGCAGGGTATGAAGCAGAATTAGAGGGAAAGATGGACGAAAGCGTGGAATCCAGGTCGCCTAGGGATACCCAGGGCCATGGTACGCATACAGCGTCCACGGCCGCAGGAGCTCCGGTTGCTGGAGCTGGGTTTTATAATCTCTCATTCGGTGAAGCAAAAGGAATAGCAACCAAGGCGAGGATCGCTGCCTACAAGATCTGTTGGCTAGGTGGCTGCTTCGACTCGGACATACACAAAGCTATGGACCAAGCTGTTGCAGACGGCGTCCACATAATCTCAATCTCTGTGAGCTTCGAATCGCCGGCTCTCAACTACTACAATGACTCGATAGCCATCGGAACTTTCGGCGTAGTCCAGAACGGCATCCTCGTCTCTGCTGCAGCTGGCAACGACGGTCCCGCTCCCGGCACCGTCATGAACATTGCCCCCTGGATTCTCACCGTCGGCGCTTCTACCGTGGATAGACAATTCCCCGCTGACGTTGTTCTGGGAGATGGCACCACCTACAGCGGAATCTCGCTTTATGCCGATGAGCCTCTTGGCTCTTCGGATATCCCTCTCGTCGACGGAGGCCTGTGCACGAGGCTCAAACCATCTACCGTCCGCGGGAAAATCGTTGTCTGCAGCGACGATGGCGATGGAACGGTCATCAAGAAGGGCGACGCAGTCGAGCGTGCCGGTGGGGTTGGTGTGATTGTGGCGGACATCTATTACGAAGTGCCGTTGGCCCGTCGCCACCTCATCCCTGCTACGAGCGTCGGCTTGACAGCCGGCAACAGCATCCGAAGTTACATCCGATCGCAGCGGGGGGCCACCGCCACCATCGTCTTCAAAGGAACAGTGATCGGTCCCTCCCCTCCGTCTCCTAAGGTCGCTCGATTCTCCAGCCGCGGCCCCACCGAGATAGTGCCTGAGATTCTGAAACCGGATGTGATAGCTCCCGGCGACAACATCTTGGCAGCTTGGACTCAATTCTCCAGCCCAACCAACCTCGACTTCGACCCACGGCGGGTGGAATTCAACATAGAGTCCGGCACGTCGATGGCCTGCCCGCATGTAAGTGGGCTGGCGGCGCTGCTCCGGACAGCCTACCCGGCGTGGAGCCCGGCTGCCATAAAATCCGCTCTGATGACGACTGCATACAACGTGGACAATGTCGGCGAGAATTTTGAAGACCAAGGCACAGTTGAGGAATCAACGCCTTTCATTCATGGCTCTGGACATGTCGACATAAACAAGGCGCTTAATCCCGGGTTGATCTACGACATTGGCATCGACGACTATGCATCGTTCTTCTGCGCGATTGGATACAACGCTGATGAGATAGCCATCTTCATCAAGACCAAACCCGCCATCGATTGCTCGAAGACCTCGATGACAAGTGCGGGGGATCTAAACTACCCATCTTTCTCTGTGGTGTTCAAGTCCGATCGGGAAATCGTTCGACGGAAGAGGGTGGTCACTAACGTCGGTGGGGCGTCGATCTACGAAGTCCAGATCTCAAGCCCGCCATCTGTTCGGATTAGTGTTTCGCCGAGCAAGCTGGTCTTTAGCGCACAAAACCAGAGCTTGTCTTACGTGGTCTCGATCTCATCCGTAGCTGATTCGACCGACAGCCCGGCATTCGGCTCGATCACTTGGATTGATGGGACCCATGTGGTTCGGAGTCCAATCGCTATTTCATGGGCCTCCAGCTTGGCTCTTTCCATGTGAACGTAGCATGTCAACGCTGGTAGGAACTTGTCTGACAAGCTTTAGTAGGTGATTATGTTAAAACCGATATGTATAAATAAATCCGAGTGATGTGTTTTTAGCAGCAAAAATGCCTTTTCCGCTGCCTATGACATCTAACACGGCAAAGGTCAGTTGACGAATTCAGCAGCGGCCCGATAATGCAACCATTATCAGGTCACCATTCAAAGTCCAAAACAATGAACTCGACCTTTGAAGAATGGAACAGTTGTCAGAATAGATACAAAGCCCTGATTATAAGTTACAAAGAGGCACAGCATTTCTTCTCTATTTTTATATTTTTATAAAACTGGATGACAAGTCCAATTAACTATTTTTGTGGGGTCTGTGTCGATTTTAAATTCACATATTACCTAGCGTCGGTAGTTAACGGCATCCGTCAACATACCAGGGTCAATAGCTTGCGGCGCAAAAGGAAATGTAATAAGATTAGACAAAGTAAAATAGTGAGTATAAGATAAAAAAAAAAATAGTGGAATGATTGTATAATAAAAGTAGAATGATAGTTAGGAAAAAATAATGTAATCAGTAAAAAATATAAGTGTTGTCCAGAAAGATAGAGATAATGAATAAATTTTTACAATAAATTTATTCCAAGGAAAATTTGCACACAAAAAAACATTCTAATAAATACAGTAATATTTTAAAAAAATTGTTTGCAAATACTTAAAAGTGAGTATAAAATTTTAATCTTAAATGAACAATATTGAAATTTAATAAACATATACTTTAAGCATCCACAGTGCTAAGTAAATAGGAAAGAAATTTAGAAACTTAATTTAAAAGGGGGAGTAGAAATCGGGTTGATTGGATCACATTTCGTGACCATCAATCCTAACCTCTAAGCTAATTTAGAATTCCGAGTCGAATTCAATTCAGTCTCTTAAATCTAATTTTTGGTTTATTCAACCCTGAGGACGCGGTATCTATGGAGAGATAAAACAAAGATGTGAAACGGGTGTAGTCTAAAGATGGCGTAGAAAAGGACACGGCTATGCTTCAATTTTCCAATGAGTAAAACGCCCGAAAAGAACTTAGATTATGTGTTGTAATAGCATGATGGTGAATGGGCGCAGATTGGGAGAGTAATCTCGCATTAGGAGAGTAAGATGTCCACACATGGACGCGTGGTGATGGGCGAATCGAGAGGATTGCTGAGCGGGGAGTTCGGGTACAAGCTAAGATGCTTGATTTTCAAGCGCTCTGATGGTAAAATACTTTTCATAAAATTATTATACTTTTATTTATATATAATATATTTACTAATTTTAAAATATTAATTATACGTTTTAAATTAAATTAGTAAGGAAAAATAAAGTAGATAATTTTTATGGTAAGATATGCTTAAACATTTCATATATATTAGGACAAAATTAATTTTTTTTTTACTTACAACATTTTTTGAAAACAATATTAATAACTTATATGAATTGAATAAGGAAATAATAGTTACTATATTATTTTTATGTGATATGGCTATATCAATTGTTATATTATTCTAAATTTATAGATTGTAAAGACAATCTATGCTATAAATGTGATATAAACAATGAATTTAATTAGACTAATTCAATATTTTTATTTAATTAGAAATAATTAAGAGATATGGACAAATATTTGAATGAAATACTTAAAAGATAAATTTATATATATGACAAAAAAATAAAAATTATCTTATATGCAATACATAATTTTTATTCAAATTGCCAAAGATAGTATTTACATATCTCATGTTAGAAAATCAAAAAAATATTTTATTTAAATTTTTTTTCAAATAAAAAATGAAACACTTATTTAGGTTAAATAATAAATAATAGCTAAAATAGTTTTTTACAAAATATGAACTAGAAAAGAATTATAATATTAAAATTTATATATTTTAATTTAAATCTAAAATAAAGATCTCTACGTTATAAATTTCATATAAAAAAGAATTTAAATTTCTATTGTGTATAAGAGTGATCTAATATTTTATTTAATTAAAAAATTACTATTATAATCAAATTAAAATATTCATAATAATAAAATATTTAAGTATATTTTTCAATGAAATATTTTCTGTTTAAACTTTTTACTTATTGATTTAATTTAGATGCACAATTAATATTTTAATGTTTTTATATATTTTATATGTATAAATAACCCCATCTTCCTGTTTCCTCTCGCTTCTCTCCACTGCGCTCTCCCACAATCGTCCAGCAACTTACATTGTACTCGTATACAAATCTCTTAAGCCTTCCATCTCCAACATTAACCATCGTCTGCACATACGACCATGCCATCCATGGCTTCCTCGCCCGCCATCCATCATCTCCAATCCCCGGCATTCTATCCGTCCGACGCGAACAGGTTTACCACGTGGACACCTCACACTCCCAAGTTCTTGTGGTCTCAGGACCACGCTCGACTTCGACCCACGGCAGGTGGAATTGAACGTAGTGTCCTCCACGTCGGCCTGCCCATATTTAAGTGGTCTGGCAACGCTGTTACGGAGGAATCACGCCCGTGTTGTCATTGTTGAGTTTTTGTGTCTTTTATTGTGCAAAGTTTAGCGGCCCTTTTTATTTGATACGAGCTAAGGGAGTCTACATAGAAATAAGAGAGTCAACACATATACCCTAGGTTTTTTTTTTTATAAAAGTAAAAGATGGGGTTATAAGAGTATATTAATTTGGATATATGTGAAGGTTATGAGAGTGTATTGATTTATGATCTATATGATGTATTCCATGTAATATGTGTGAGACATAGTGAATATATCTCTGTAACTTATTTTCATAACTCTCATCATTTTTTCTTTTTGGACTGAAGGTTTTTTCACTTGTATTTCTGATTTGTATTTGATTAAGCCTTTAATTGTGTATATATTGATTTTATGTTTATGATTGTAATTTTAAAATTGGTATCCAAGCTTCCGCAACATACATAAACAATGCGCTTAACCCCAGGTTGATCTTCAACATTGGCATTGATGACAAGGACAAACCCGACGTTGTCGATTGCTCAAAGACTTCCATGGCTAGTGCAGGGGACCTGAACTACCCATCTTTCTCTGTCGTGTTCAAATCCGATCGGAAAGCCATTCAATGGAAGAGGGTGGTGACCAACGTCGGTGGGGCGTCGCTTATGAAGCCCACCATCTGTTTGGTTGGTGTTTCGCCGAGCAAGCTGGTGTTTAGAGCACAGAGCCAGAGCTTGTCTTACGTGGTCACGATCGCTTCACCCCCTGATTCGACGGATAGCCCGGCCTTCGGCTCCATATGGAGTGATGAGACCCATGCGGTTGGGAGTCCCACTGCTATTTCATGGGCCTCGACTTCGGCTTTTTCCATGTGATTCGTCTGGAAGAGGTCCATCTAGTTGCTGGCAGGAACACATCGAAGTACGTATGTTTTCAAACCGCGCTCTAGTGGCGGAAGCCTTGTATATAAATAAATTGGAATGAAATGTGTTTAGCAGCAAAAATGCCTACGTATGAGGCTATGAGTTGATTTCCGCTGCAGTCGTGGCAAGACAAAGGACATCTGACCCGTCAAGTGCAGATGATATGGACGGTCCAGATCGGATACACAGCCATACACTACAACCGATTTGGATGGAATGCAGTATGGTGCAGGGTGCGCACGTTGCATTGTAGTAGCCTCAACCCTCAAATGCATTCTCCGCCAGTGTTTGTTGTGTAATTGGCGTCCTAAAATCAGATTTAGGACTGTGCTTGTGCCCATAATCAAACGGTTAATGGAAAGGCACAGGAGTGAGATGCATGTAGTGTGACGATCTATCCCAGTATGGTGAGTTTTTTCAAGATCTATTACACTTAAATGATTAAATATATCACGACAAAACATTAGCAGACAAATAGTGAAAAGAAAAAGAAATGTAATATAAAATTTATCGAAAACTATTATAACAAATCCAAAATAAATCTCTAAACATCTCTGTCATTAAAGGTTATTTCTTACATCTCAACAAATATCAAATAAAATAAATTTGAATCAAAATCTCTATTTTTAACAATCTTCAATTGAATTTCTTCTCTTAAGATAGACCATTTGTAAAAGGAAACAAAAGAGTAAGTACGAAACTTAATAAGCAAAAAATAGAATCTTAGTATATGTGTCATGCATATTCGTCTTAATATTTTAATCTTTTAACCCAATATACTCTATAATTTATTAGGTAATTATCTTTGATAATCATCTAACTAGTTTAGATACATGCATTCCATCCTTGGCCATCTAGAACACGACCACCTCACATTAGCCAGCCAATAGCCTTTAAAGGTCACTCCTAGGAGCTCTCCACCCTCCATCGAGCCTCTTACCCATTCAACCAATGGCTTTGATCCATCCTACAAGGATCTTCGCCCACACACTACTTCCAAAACCATCAGACCAAAAGTCCAAAGCCCAAAGGCCAAACCCAAATATGTCCACCTTCTCTGACACCTTCCCACCTCGCAACACCCATGGCGCCATGTTCCCCCGCCGTGCCTATCACAAGTGTGGTCACCGGAACACGTTCCTGGCCAGAGTCCCCCAGCCTCCCACGCATCTCTCCATCCAGCATCGCAATATTGTTGGCTTTGATGTCCCTGTGCAAAGCCTTCACTTCCCAACCATCATGCAGATTTTTCTAGATTCAATTTCTGACAGCTTCTACCCAACCTAGCATGTGGCCATGGCCTAAGCAGTAAGCACTATCTTGATAAGAGGCCGGTGATTGTAGCCTTCATTTTAATACCTATTAACCCGAGGCCTTGATATCATCAGCTTTGATATTGTCGGCACTGTTTGTACCCATTAGTAGTGCAAGAGCATTAGCAATACATTAATTATACACACACACACACACACACACACACACACATATATATATATATATATATATATATATATATCTGTGTGTGACACTCCTGACCCAGAATATTAAAAATGTTACAATTTTTGGTCAAAGAGTTAATTTTCCTAGATCAATCATAAGAAGGAAAGAGATAAAAATTTATTTAAAGTATTGCATCCCACTCCTCGTAGAGTTTAAAGTTAACTTGATGCATCACATAAGTAAAAGTTTTTACAATTGACATAACATAAATTACATTAGAAAATAACATAAATTCACTTCATGTTTTCCTTTCTTTTCCTTTAATTACTATGACCTGGATTTTCTAAAAAAATAAAATAAAACAATTGTAAGTCATAGACTTAGTAAGCAAGTAAATCATAACATGTTCTTTTATCTTGAATCATCATGTATATCATAATATACTTCAAGATATATACATGTTACTCAAAAAGTAATTAAATAACAATAATTTTCAAGAAATAAATGGGCAATATATGTAGTTGTCCGCATTAACACTATATAATTGATTTTAAAAGCATCATCTGACCCTTCCAACAGATCCAGAATATTCAAAAACATAGAAATCGAGTATTTAATTATCTAAATCAAACATTCTGATGAAAAAATATGTCAAAAATAAATTTAATGAACTTGATTACGCCACATGTTCCACTGGTCCATTTCCAACCAACATGAGCTTGTTGTACAGACGCTGGGCTAGTTGGATAGTTGTTAGACCTCCACAAATCCAACCCCACATGATGTCCAATTAGCTTTTGGGGGCCTTTACAAGTAAGTACAAACCCATATAGCATACTATCTAAGCTATTAGACCTTCACAAACTCAAGCCCACATGAGACTCAAACAATTCATGGGCTTTACATTGACGGTGAGATAAAAATTCCACCGATTTCTACCATTCCAAGAAGTTCAACAACAGAATAAAATTGATTTTTAATAGCCAATCGCTACTACAATAATCTTCAACATTAGCATTCCATAATTCATCATAAAAATATACCATTACATTAACGCATGTATAAAAAAATTCTAATAGATTGAGTCATATGAAAACTCATATATTTCCTTTAAATTCAATGTTCAAATAATTAAGACTCGTTGAAACTTACAAGAATTTAATAATCAACAACACCTACCATCATTCTTGATGCTAATAGTCTAGAATATATCAAACTAAATTATCATATGTATGACATAGAAATTCAACCAATCTGATTTCTAAAAGAAAAAATACTTTATATTATATTCATCATTTTTATTCATTTCGACAATATACATTTTTTAAATAAAAAATGTAGGCAACAATCATCATGATAATTTGCATCAAAACATTTTTCCAACGCATCCACTCCATTAAAATAGCATGTATAAAAATAAGAAAATTCAAATAAAACACCTACTTACCTCTAGAAGAAATAATAAAAATCCAAAAAGTCTTCATTTCCTTCTCTTCCAATGTCTTTCACTATCCCTCTCTCTATTCTCCCCTTTTTTTTCTTCCACGTGTTTTCTTTTTTGAATAATACTTCCTTTTTGACTAAAATTCCAATTTAAAAAGGAAGATAACTTCCTACTATACATGATCTTTATCCGTTATGTAACTATTAGTGGGTCCCATGCCAAAAAGAAGAAAGAAAAATTAATTTATTTAAATTTTTAGTTATGGCCAAAATTGAACTCTAGACCTCCACTCATTAAACAAGACTTTAACCACCCGAGCTATACGAGTTATTATTAATAAAATAAAATTTATTATATATGAATCAAACTTTTAGGTCAACAAGTTAACTATGCCATATAGGCACCCATTGTTTTGACTATTCAAACATATAAGACAGGAAGAAAAAGAGAAAGAAAGAAAAAAAATACACGGTATATTATATTATATATATAATTTGATGTAATGTTTTAACTTTTATTACGATTTTATTTTTTCTGATTGTTATTTATATTTGCAATTATTTCTCTTTATTTGAAGAAATTTTATAGCTTGTACGGATGACCAAAATAAGATATTTCGGATTTCATCCATTTAGCAATCATTTATAATCGAGAGTGGATGAGTTGCAGCGTCAATGTCATGGCCTCTTGCGTGAATTGGTCTTCTTCTTCTTTTTTTTTTTCATATCAGATTTGATTTTGCGTAGAGAGATTCTAGATTGTGATACATCCATTAACATTTGTTAGCGGGAGATTAGTATCCGAAACTCTAAAAAAAGAATCTTTCCTAAGTGTAGGCAGGTTTCGAAAGCAGACAAAATCGGCCGGGGCCCGATAATGCAACCATTGGCTGGCCACCATTCATCGGTCAGCTGTGGCATTGTTAATGAGCAAAACAATGAGCTCTACCTTTAAAGAAGGTCACACTCCCCAGGATAGATGCAAAACCCTGCTTACAAGCGACAAAGACAGCATTTCTTCTCTCTGTTTAGATTTTTAAAACAGTGGCGGTTAAGCTCATGTGTCTCTATTGTGGATGGGTCTATATTGGTTTTAAATTTGTATATTATTCTGCAACTTTTTAATTTGAAATAGGCACATGCCGTTGGGATTTGTTGGGACGCGTTAATCACCTGAACAGCTGTTGGCTTTTGCATAAAACACCAAAAGCTCCCGAATTGAGGATTGGATGGCCTTTATTGGTGATCATTGATCAAGCTTCATCTACGGCGTGGGGCTTCTGCATGGATCTGTGGCTCATCATTGGTGTGGGCTCTGTTTGGATCTGCTGTTCGATGGGCGGACCATCTAGTGGACCAAATACGGTTCCAAGGGTGCGGATCAACGCAGCATGGGTCTGGCACTTTAGCCTGTGGTGGTTGGTGATCAAAACAGATGCATTGTCAACCCAAATCTAGATTTGATCAAAACAATCCCATTTTAGTTAGGATTGGATCAGGGGCCCGTTTGATTGGGCTTATTTTTTAAGATTTATGGCTTATTTCCTTAAAATAAGCTGCCTTAGATAATAAGTTACATTTGATATAGCTTATAAGCTCATTTTTGGGAATAAATCTGTAAGCATTTCCTAAGGTGCTTTTACGCTTATTAAAAAATTATTTTCAAAAAATATAAGAGAATGATTGTAGAGCTATTCCAAATATAGGAGAATGATTTTGGAATTAATTCGAAATATTTAGAATGATTTGAAATTAAATCATGTGAAATATTCCTCGAGTTTTCTGGAAATTGCACGTAAAACCCCAGCCGTTGCGGTAGTCCCACGACAGTGACGGCAGGAATGAGGGATCTCGCAGATAATTCCGCGCAATTAACAGGGCAAAAAGGACAAAATGGCAATACTTGAAGGACAAGTAAGCAGAAAACCTTATATAATATGCCAAAAAAGGTTAATATTTAAAGTTTATGGTTTTTATTCTATTTATTGGGCTGAAATTGGTGCCACTACTTTCTGTGCATTTCTTGGCTTGCTGCTTGATTGGCAAGGAATAATGGGTGGTCCAACATTGGGGTCCACCTTATCTTAGTGTTTCCAAATCTCTACCAACAAGAAAGCAGTTTTGTGGCCCACACTTGCTATCATCGGCCTGTTCCACGCTTTGATTCACGGCATGGGCAGCTCGTAGTTGTAGGTGAATAAAGACATGGTTTGTTGAGAATCGGCGTCAGGGATGAATGCAAGAGATGAAGCAGCCCATGTGCGTCTTCATTGCTCCATGACATGGACACACAACGATATGATCCCGTCAATCCACCTTTTACGGAAATTCAATTTGTGTTTTCGAAGTAAGCATTGGGAGCAAATTTCAGCAGTCAAATGGCAGATCGTCCTCCTCCTTCCAATTTCATCGCATGACGCTGCTTCCAAAACGTGGCGACGTCGATGATGAACAGCTTGGATCTGCGACGAAGTTGGGACTTCGGATACCGTATCAATGTGAAAAGTGCAGATTCCTAATTTGAGACTGCCCGCACCATTGGCGGGGAAAAGGAAAAGGAAGAAAGCATGGTTTAAAGTTTCAAAAGGGCGGGTGCAACACGTGATGCATTAATGGAAAAGACGACGCAG
>JAYJMB010001385.1:0-16716 GCA_036873735.1 Pouteria campechiana
TATATATAAGATATTCTCTTATGAAATAGATTGCACCTTGTAACTTTTCTAGTTTTCATATACTATGACATTCTGTTCAAATACAAGTCAACTATCATATTTAGTATCATTTATTTAGTCTATCTATCAAAAATCATTTCAATCATAAACTTATGTTAGCTGTAATAAATATAAACTCATAATCACATAAAAAGTATTTTAAACAATCTTAAAAGTTTAAACTTATTGTGTGATCAACATAAGATTTTGATTTTGATGCTTTTTGGTATTTAGGCTAAACAAATTATGCGAAGCTTGATAGTTGACTTGGATTTAATTAAAACATTATGATATTTTAGAACTTGAGGGGTTGAACGGTGCAGCTCATTTCACACGACAATATCCCCATATATATTGGTGATAATTCAAAGATAAAAAATAATAATTTAAAAGTACAGTTAGTAAAATAAAGAAGAGAATATAAATAGAATTGGATGTGAACCGAGAGTAAAAATAGTGGAGAGAAAAGTAAACATTTATATAATTTATATAAATGATATTAAGAAAATAATTAATGACGATATTATAAAGTAAATAAAAATAAATAGGCAAACAATAATGATGAAGCATGCATATTTACAATTCATATTTATCTTGTATACAAAAGATGTAAAAATGGCAGACAAAAAAAGAAAATTGTAAGAGGGCAATCTAAGGCACCGCGAAGAAAGAGGTGAAGCAGACGGGCAAATCGTTGGATATATGAAGAAAGAAAAAAGAAATGATATATTAAGATAATGAATAATGATTAAAAATAAAATAAATAAAAAAATATTTTTTTATAAATAGAAAAAGAATAATGATTGAAAATAATAATAATAAATAAATAAATAAGATCATTAACATAGTACAATGTCATATCAATTAATATGAATGAAATAGGAAGGAAAAAAAAAAAGGTTAACCCGTTTACTCGCTGCCAAACTGAAAAAGAAGGGGCGAAAGGAGCGTATCCACTTCACCCCTGCATTAGGGCGTGTGCAATCACTACGCACATCCTCAATGACACACCCTTCCCAACAACCCCCGGACTCGACTCCTTTCGTTTCAGCAATTCAGCCACAGCAAAAGAAAAGCAGCAGAAACTTAAAATGCAGTGGCATACTGGATACGAGTTATGATGGAAGCATTTCTCTCCGAACTAACCCACCCCTGTGAATGCAGTAATAATAAAAGTCGCCTCATCAGCTGTGAGATGGTTGTTGCAGTAAATGGTTGTAGCAGTAAATAGGTTTGTAGTTGGTGTTGATAGCGTGTCTCATAAAATCTGTACAAGTGGAGGCCGGATCTGGCAACGAATTATGTGGTCGTCCATCCTTCCCCACTTTTGTACGGACGCTGATGCATATCCAGTGAGCTGCCGAGAAGCGGCGCATGCATCGTAACATGGGAATTGCGATGCAGCGGCTGCTACGTTTCATCGCTAAGATTAGAAATACGAAAGCTCATCCCTTCCCGGGGATTTGCAAAAATCTTAGCAGTAGATCATCCACCCGTTGGTTTGGCGGTCCACTCTCAATTTTACGTGGTGTACATTTCCTAAGTTTGAAGAAAAAAATGGATGTTCCAATTGTGAGCAGTCAATGGTAAGGAAGAATTTCACAATAAAATTTTAGTTGGGCATTAGTACGGGATTAGTATGGATTTAATGGAAAATACAGAGATTATATCAGTCACAAAGCAAATAAAGTTAAAATAAACTGATAAATAATAACAATAAAGTAAGATTAATACGGAATTACATGTCACGTCCAATTCCATTCGACCGAACACCCCCTCGGTATTCTAAGTTTCTAGCAATGTGGTTGTAGCCGAAGTCTTGCTGGACTTCCATTTTTCTAGTCGTCAGCGTATCATCCTCGTTGCTCCTTCAGAGCATCAAAAGGTCGCGCTTCTCCTTTCTCCTGCCTACATTAATCCTTGTGAATATTCATCAGAGAGAGAGAGCGAGCTTACAGAGAGGGAGAGAACATCTCGCTTCTAGCTTCAAGCCCATTCAGCAGTTCGGATGGGCGATAGGAGAACTGTAGAAACCTCAATCACAGAGAGCCCCGGACGTCGCTTCATTTTCCTTGTTCTGCTGCTTCTGCATCGGCCTTCCAGTCTTTCTCTTTCAGATCGAAATGCAGAAAAACTCAATCATGGAAGATAAATAGCCCCGTATCCACTCCCCATTCCTTTCTCTCCACCAGCCATCTATTTTCAGGTGCGCCGTGGCACAGTTTCTTTCCATTCTGATCTGGATGGATAAAGCCCAATAGCAGGACAAGGAAGAAATAGCAGACCCGCCCATTTCTTTTTTCACTTCCGCTTGGAAGTTATCCATTCCATCTGTAGAGGGCCATGGCAGCTCTGGAATGCTGGTCGAGCCGAGCCAGCACCGACGAAGATATGGTGGAGCAGGTCCTAATGAAAACCCAGTCCAGGTCAGAAGCCTTCCCAAGCAGTTCAACAGCAGCATCACAATCCTCCAAAGATCCAGTTTCATCTGCTTCCTCTTCCAAATGGCAACGCTTTGGCCGCAACGTAGCTGAGGCAATCAACAACCTGAAGAACTCTCTCAACCTCGATACCGCCAGGGATCCGACGGCCAGGATGGAGAGCTGCCGGAAGCTTATGTGGGGTGGTGTGGTCCATAATCTCACCCAGCTGTATCCCGGCAGCCAGCTCCCGGAGAAGCTCATCGCAAACATCCGCAAGCATTTCGATTCTCTGCCGCTCAGGTATTTCCACATGCATTTGCTGGTTTTCTATAGTTTGCTCTAAGTGCCGATTTGGGTTGAATTTAAAAATCTTTTGGGGTTGAAATTTCAGCTATGCCCAGGTCGGTTTTGATATGAAGGATGTCTTCCTCCACATTCGACTGATCGAACAGGCATCCGTGGATGACCGACCTGCCATCTTGATACAAGATGCGTCAGATAACGAAATGCAGGAGGGAGCTGTTTTTAAGATTACATTCGCCTGCAACTCATCCATCTCATGGCCGGCCTTGTCAGGTGCGCTCGATAGTTCAGCTTTCTGCTGCAAGAAAATCCAGATTTTTGAGAAGAAGGGTGCGACGCTTGGCGTTGTTTTGGTTCTTGTCCAAACAGGGCAGGAGAAATTCTTTAAGTCTAGGATTGAGAATGCACTGAAATTAGCTTTAAAGAAGCCGAAAACTGCCCCCATGAAGCTTCCCTTCGGCCTCTGCGGTTGCCAAGAAGAGATTGCCAGAGGCCGCTGCGAGATTGAGATTGAAGACGATGAGCGGAATTGTGAGAATGCTCAAGATGGAACGGCCCATGTTCTCCGGCTTCAGCTCCCGCTACCCACTTCTTCATTCATTATCTCAGTCGATGAGTGGCAGACAGTCCGATCAGGTGGGGATGAGATTGGAAAATGGCTCTTGAATTCTGATCACGTAGAGTTTGTAGACACGGTTGGACCCAACTCATTCAAGGGTGTTTACAAGGGCAAGCGGGTTGGAATTGAAAAGATTCGAGGATGTGAAAAGGGTATTGCCTATGAGATTGAGCTTCGACGGGATCTGTTGGAGCTTATGAGCTGTGGGCACAAAAACATCCTTCAGTTCCATGGCATCTGCATTGATGAGAACCACGGGCTGTGCGTTGTCACTAAGTTGATGGAGGGCGGCTCAGTCCATGATCTGATGATGAAGAACAAGAAGATCCCAATCAAGGAGGTGATACGGATTGCCATGGATGTTGCAGAAGGGATCATGTTCATGAACGATCATGGGGTCGCATACAGGGACCTCAACACGCAGTGTATTTTGTTGGATCGACAAGGGAATGCTTGTGTTGGAGACATGGGTATTGTTACCACTTGCAAGAATGCTGGTGAGGTGATGGAGTATGAGACTGCTGGTTATCGATGGCTAGCTCCAGAGGTTAGAATTTCTCTCGTGACTCTTGCCTAAGCCTGTTTTAAATTCTCTGTTTTCTGCATATGCATGATCAGTACAACTATTCTTATGAATTTTGCACCTATAGTGATTATTCATGTGCACTAACACCCTTTGCAAATTGTTCTCAGCTTGAATAGGAACTAGCAGTACCTTCATAACTGTACTTGACTAGAATTATTGACTTTTAGACTTCCAATAATTATTCTTAGCAAGCTCAGTTGACTTGGAGGCATCCAAAACTACACTTAAATAGCCTAATCATCCTTTTGCTTTTATTCAATGGATGGATGATAGGTATCATGGCTCACTTTGTTCTATCGTTGTTAGTCGATAGAAGGATGCTAGGATCTTGAACATAATATAAAGGATTTAACTTTATGTTTTTGAAGTCTTGAGTCTTTTGAAATATTGGTTAGAGTTATAATATTTAGTACTAGAATAAGCTTTATGTCTTGAGTTTATTTTGGAAAAGGGGTACTTAAGAGAGGGTTGTTTGGAGTATAGTGTCACTTGTTCAGAAAGGGCTACTTGAAGTAGTGTAAGTTATACTAAAAGGAAGAAAGGTCTTTCTGATTCGAAAGCAAAAGCTACTTCTAGTGAGAGCCTTTCTGATTTCGAAGCAAAAACTACTTACAGTGAGAGCTATCAGAAAAAAGGGGCTATTTACTACTAAGTGAAAGTTATTTAGAGAAAGAGTTGTCAGAAAATAATTACATACTACTAGTGTGAAAGTTACTTGGAGTGAGAGTCATTAAAATGATATTTATAAGCACGATGGTTTAATGGATCTTAGATTCGATATAAAGGATTGACTTTACATGTTCTTTGGGGCCAAGGTATTTTCGGGATGCTAGTTGAAGCTTTCATAAAAGATGATAGTTAGTACGACTCATTTTGTTGATATGGCCAGGGATTGGTTAAGGCATCAGGCTGATGTAGAATTTCATCCATTCATGAGACTCTTGCCGCCTCTGATCAGAAGGGCAACATTCTTCTGAGGAGAATGAGATTACAATGTGTAGACAGGGGAGGTCCAAGTTGCCATTGTGGCCATATCCAGCATCTCTAGAACAGCTGCCATTTTAACCCAACGGATCTTGAGGTCTCTTTGTCCTGCCTAGTTATTTCAATTCAGCTACTTCTTTCAAGCATCTCAGTATGGAAATGTTAGTGATAAAATGTTGATCACTTTTTATCCAATCATCTACTAGCCAGCTCCATTGTACAGAAGATTCTCAAGGTCAACCGAGCTGCCGTTGTTTTCTGTTCTTAAAACCTATTGACGCAAGTGTTCTTTCTTTTATATGCTTAACTGTTGAAACATGGTCATATATAAACTGTGTAGTTGTTTTGTCTGTCATTGATTTCGATCCTCAAGGATGAAATTCCGTGCTAGTTTGTTAGGTGTGCCCGTTATCTCACTAGCAGGACCTGAATTGCTTGTGCTTGGATACATGTCTTTTTACATATAAAAGCCTAAGGTTGTAAAACCACTACTTTCCTCTGCGAATGTGATGTTTATGCTGGCAACTTTTCTTATTATTATTTATATTTTTCATTCAAAAAATGTATATATTTTATTTATTCGCTTTATAATTGCTAATACCATACTGACATTATTCCCTTTTTTTTCCTTGAAAGAAAAGAGAACTTTTCTTTTACATTTTTTACCTTTTAGTGCTATCCAAACACACACTGAATACCGTGCTTTGTTCAGTAGAGCTGCTGTGGGCTAAATGCTAGGCTATCATTTGCCTTCTCACTCGGCTAGTGGACATAGGCCCCCACCGTTATTCTTGATAATTAATTCCAACAGCTACTTTATTAAAAAATTGAAAGCAACTGAATAGGCACCGAAAACGAAAGCCTACAATTCATAAATTTAATTTAGTTGTTACTTTGGAGACCCAGTAACTCATATTGCATGCTCTTGTTCTGTTATTGCAGATAATTGCTGGCGATCCAGAAAGTGTAACAGAAACGTGGATGAGCAATGTGTATAGTTTTGGCATGGTGCTGTGGGAGATGTTAACAGGGGAGGCTGCTTACGCCTCATACTCACCCGTGCAGGCGGCTGTGGGCATTGCGGCTTGCGGTTTGAGGCCAGATATACCTAAGGACTGCCCTCCAGTCTTGAGGTTCCTGATGACCAAGTGTTGGAACAATTGCCCATCCAAGCGCCCTCCATTTTCTGAGATTATCGCAATGTTGCTTCGTTCGATTGGCAGGTGAAACTAGATTCTGTCTTTGAACCATGTATGTTGTGCAAAAGCATTTTATTTTGGTTAGTGTTGCCAAGGCTTAAATGTAGATTTGAGATCCATGTTTTTCACGCCATCAAAGCCTTCAACCTTCCCTAATGACGAAATTTTGTGAATCACCCATACATGATCTTTGTCATGTGTGATTCTTGCTACCAATGATCCGTAATGGCGCTGTGACATTTATAAACAGGTTGATCATATGACCCATGCTCACCATGTGATTTGGGACTTGACAAGGCGCGCTTGAGAAATCAACGTCTAGGAGAGGAAATGGAATATGAGAAGAGGACAAATGATGTCAGCAGAAAACAGTGATGTTATTAATTTAAATGAAAAAAAAATAGATTAGCTTTTTGCACTAATAATTAAAAATATAGGTAATAATTTATGTTTTGAGTAACATTATTGAGATTGATGGGTAGAAGTAAATATCATGTTAATAATTGATTAGAGTAAAAAAGGAGAAGGAATGGTTCCTTTCCTTTTTGGCATTACCAAAGAGATCTCTCGGGAGGTGAATGTGACATTTATGAAAATTTACGGACGAGATATATTCATTAACACAGCGCTAGGTATTAGAAATGGATTGTCAAGAGCTGCTTCTCAAAGCGGATACAAGGTGAGCTATACCATGTGTGAATCATCTGACCAAACATGTGTTGCTCGGTGATGCCTGATTTCCACATGTGAACACGAATCCTAAGGCCGAAGATCTGTTGGTCTTCGATGGTTCGTTTCCACCCTGAATATTAAAAACGACCCAGCCATTTACCACGAAAAATCTTGATTGACGGGTTATTTTTGAAACCGCCCATCTTGGACCTTATTCATTAATCTCAACATGATCGCTACCTACCAAGAAATTGTTGTTCGCGGTTCAGACCAATTACTTGGATTATCTTCATTTGAAGATTCCTGTTGAGATAGTGATATTCAACTGCTGCCCCATATTTTTCTATCGATAGTCATCATGTTTTATTATTAATATTATTATAAAGAAGCACTTAATAGTACTCGGGCAGGGGAGTGAACATTGATTAGCAGGCGCATTGGACAGGTATCATTCCTCACATATTTTTTCGGTAATCAGCTGCCCACCACGAGCTTATGAGTGGGAGAGATTCCTAGCCTCGTCCACTTTGGTTTGCTGAATCATTGGTATTGCCGTGTGCTTTTCACTTTTAGCCATCCCATAAAGACCCACCTCTCTCTCTCTCTCTCTCTCTCTAAATGAGTTTGGGTTGATTTTACATGTAAATTCGGTCGGACCCATAATTTGGACAGTCTGACCAATTGAGATCTACTAGCATGCGTCGTAGTTGATTTCCATAGTAATTTTCTAATGCTTGAGCATCCGTCACCCATGACTCCGCGAGGTACTGTATCTTCGTTCTTTCTGACTTTCTCCGACAGCGCTCCACCGCACCTAGAGGTAGATTTATGACACAAGCGGGGCCTACATCATATATATATAAGATCTAAACCATTAATTACCAATTTTTCCTGTATTAATGCCATACCAAAAACATTTATATCATTTGTATGTAAAGATAAGAAATAAACCGTCAATCTATGTGGATATTATTTTCATAATAATATTATTTACATCTTTAATCAGACTCATACATTATGTTTAAAATAAATTGATACTTATAAATTAATGATAATATAATATTTACGTGACCAATATTGATTCAAAGGTGAATATTTTATCATTTTTATTCAAAAAGCCAAATTAAAATAATCAATTCTTTGATTTTTTTTTTATCTTGCAAATTAAATTTTGGATAAAAGAACATGAACGGTGTAAATATATCAAATACAATACGTGGGGCCCATTTTCTTGCTCACCTCTACCTGTCAGGGAGAGGCGAGCGCTCTTTCTGATTCCTCTCTCATGTTAAAGGGCCTGCCTGCGATCATGGGTTTGACTCACCCCATTTTCACGTTGTGGTAAAAGATGCTCCTTGCAATGCGGTCGGGGTGTGGGTTGGGAGATTCGGGAGGAAGCATCATGCTTTCACGTGGCACAGTAATGGCTGCTTTTGGATGTTTCATTTGCACCACCATTAAATTACGGCGATGGCTTCCCACCGATTATCTTCAGCTTTCTGGCGGAGATCCCAACCGTACGTCCAAATGGCAGCTCGCGGATGGATCATAATCCAGAAAGTGGCCTGGATCTGGATCAATCGCTGTTTAAAATCTTCTCTTTGCATCCATTCATCTGACGGTCGCATTAAAATGTTGGATGGTCTAAAAATTCATAACAAATCTTTGCCATTCAGAAACTCGACCTACCGATGGTGAATATTAATTATTATGAGAGAGAGAGAGAGAGAGCGATGAATGAATGTCCCTCATCTGTTGGACTTGTTTATAATTTCTTACCAAATCTCAACTGGGTGGGCCCATCACTGGCTATCCGACCAACTCATTAATCATCTCAGCCGCTCGCCTTTGGCAAAAGGACATTGACTGGACAAATCAACCACGACCCAATTAGTAGACAAAATTCCCTGTCGTTTTGTTTTAATTAATTTTCAACTGTTCTTGCGACGTTCCGCAGTTACATGAATGAGTGGAATTATCTTCACCACCCCAGGCGGGGGCCTGATGTCTTATGGAGGTAGGCCACTGAGCATGCTTCTTCCTTGGAAGAGTCAGCCACCCGACTTTCTCGCAACTGAAACTGAGATGGCTAGATAGATAAATAGGTATCCTATCTAGTTTATTATTTTTTTGTCATTTCCTGCCCTGCCCCGCCTGAAGCGTCCACGTCAAGTTTACCATTTTAAAATGGCCGTCCCATCATCCACCGCACATGCTTCTCAATCAACACCGTCGAAATCATAATTTACAGAAATCGTTATTATTATAAGCCCTCGAGTGAGATTGTACAATATGCATAACCAAAATGGCTTAAGCAGAAGCAATCGAACAATCTCCTGCACGCAGTGAGGGATCTAGGATTTCGAGGGATTGGAAACATTGTTGGGGTTTTCGGTGGAGATGATGAGCACATGTGGCCTTGTGGGTGGTTGGAAGCATGGTTGTGTAGTCTGTTGGACATGTTAGCCACTCAGCTCTCTCTCTCTCTCTCTCTCTCTCTCTCTCTGACATGAAATAAAAGGGGCATGATTATAAAGAGCTGAAGGTGGGGCCCAGCAGCGAATAATCGGACTTTGGTGGCGCTCTCTAAGGATGTCGGTGGGGCCATTGGTTTTTTAATGTTTCGCCGGAGGTTACAAATCCCATCGGCGTGTCGCAGCACACTCTATCATCTTCTGTCTTCACATGCGGACACTCTTGCATCATTTTGCATGCGCTAGCCAACGTTGCATGTGGATATGTAATCTAAGCCGTCCAAATTTGTGTTGGGGACTGGTGGAACAGGTTAGGTCCCATCGGCCACGTGTAGGGAGGGAATGGAGGAGGGGAGGGTTATGCAACATTTGATACTGTGCTTGTTTTCTTTTCTTGGGTCCGTGATACATGTTTTTTGATGTTTAAGGATGTTGTTGGGTTTGGATGTGAGGTTGCTTCATTGCATATTGCTAGTGGGGAGCATGTGGGGGTGAATGGGAGATGAATGGGGTGAAAAGGTGCTCTTCTTTTGGAAGGGTGATTATGGTGGTGGTCCTCACTGGGTTCTCTGTCCTACAAGCGGTAGAAAACGGCTTCTCGTGGAAGGATTATAAGCTTGTCTTACGGCTGGGAAAGTAACCGGGAAAAAATTGGCTTTTTGGGCAGGTGTTAAAAGGAGAAAAGCTTATTTCCTCAGCTGTAATTTATACGACGAATAAGACCTTGTTAACTTGGTCAAGATTATCTTTTCTATTGTCTTAATAAATTTCTATTTTGCTTTCCTGACATCATTTTCTTTTCTTCTCCAACAGTAATCTCAGAAATTCCAAAGTAACAACTTAGCATGCGTGAATTAAGGTTAGATTGAATCTTAGAGAGTGCCTTAATCATGTGATTTTACCAAGCAAATAAAATCCATGTTTTTGGCAAACATCATGCTAAATTGGTTCATTTGAATGATAAAAAAAAAAAAAAAAACAAAAAGTTAACATGGGCTTTCTAATGTGTTCATGATTTGATAAAGACCATCCAAACGGGTTGTACCCAAAAAGGATGGAAATGATTAAGAGGACAGATTGAATGCTGACAGACATTTGTTGAGTCATTTGGAAGCTTTTATATCCTGGTTGTGATGGATGGAGGTGGAAATCGCTTGGCTGGCCTTTGCTGTAACCTGACCCTCTTTGGGGCTTAACCCAATAAGGGCCCAACTCAAAACTGGATGAAAAGGACTTGTGATTGCGGAGGTAGTTACTGTTCTTTACTAAGATATTGGGCTGGGTTAAGGAAAACCCAGTCTTCACATCAAGACTAATCCAAATGTAGTTCTTAAAACCCTTAAAAGCGTAGCAGGATATTTGATTAAAGTTATAATTAATGAAACTAATTTTTACAAATGTGATTTTATAGTACTAAAATATTGATTTTCACAGATGTTATTTTATTGTATTAAAATAGCACACGCATGTTTAGAGATGCCAATGTAGGGGCTTTTAGTGCCGCGATGTCTTCCAACTAGACTGGAGATTTCGAGGCCTTAATTTTACAGGGATGCTGGGTTTGGTATGTTGCCGCACAAGAGTTTGGATGGATCAGTTTTTTATAACCCAACCATTATAAATCTTATATGATACTATCGAATTTTATATTTTACTTTCTCTTTTCCTGAAAATACAATATCTAAATTGTTTAAGATTGTAAATCATGGACTAAGTAACAATCTGCAAGGTCATTTGGGCATTTGATCTTCTCGAATCCATGGATTTCTGTGGAGATGGGCCGTTGGTCATACAGGATTTGAAATGCATCCAAAACCAATGGGACTGGAAAGTAGGGTCTGGGATTCAACCTCTAAACTGGCCCCAAAATCCTAATAGCTTCGAAATCTAAGCTTGACGGGAGGATCCATGTATGGACTGTCCAAGTTAGATTCACAGCCAACAGCTAAAATTCTATATCATCAGATAAAATCATGGCTTCAAAGTTGAAAGATCAGCGTACCATGATAGTCTCATATATAACAACCTTTGCTTCAAATCAAAACCAGTCCCCTGCCTGCCGTGGCAAAATGGACATCTATTTACTTGATGCAACCATCCGCTGTTTAGATTGGAATTGATAGTTGAAGAAAACTCAGTACATTGAAGGTTTCCCTTCAAAGGAGACAAGGTTGAAATTGATAGCTGAAGAGAACTCCAGCTACGTACGTTGACGGTTACAAAAGAGATAGAAGTAGAAAGAGGTAGTTAGAAATAATAAAAAAGCTAATGGAAGACATGTTTTATGGTGGAGTGAAATGGGGACGCTAGAAATCATGCAATTGACGAAAATTAGCTGAGAAAAAGCTTATGATTTAAAGACAAGGGAGGCGATGTGCAGTTCTCTTATTCACTTTTCTCTGAAGTGATAGGTATGTATCCTCATTTATTCTTAGTAACCTTATATTTTATTTATCATTACTTATAGTTTCAACCATTAGTGTGTCTTTTCATCTAAAGAACTTGTTTCTTTTATCTTTATTCACTCTATATTGACATGATTTTCTTTTTCTTTTTTTTTTTTCCGTTTAGGAATGAGGAAAAGAGGTGAGAATGAGGTGAGAATAAAAATGAATATAGAAAGAGAAAAGAGAGGAAGTGATACCATGGGATAAAGGATAATGATTAAATATAAAGTAAATAAAGATAAAATAAATAGAAAAAGAAAAGAGAGGAAGTTATACGATGGGATAAAGGATAATGATTAAACATAAAGTAAATAAAGATAAAATAAATAAATTTTTTGTGCAAAATATGAGGAAGAATGATCAGAAATATAAATAATAATGAGAAAAAAGTATAGTTGTAAGATAGCTAAGTTACTTAAATAATAATGAGGAAAAAGTATAGTTGTAAGATAGTTAAGTTACTTAAATAATAATGAGGAAAAAGTATAGTTGTAAGATAGTTAATTACCAAAGTACATCAGAAGGTATAGAAAAAGATATGAAAAAGAGTGAAAAACTTCTTCAACTCTCTTTTCCTTATTACCAAATGGAACCTTGAATTATTTATTTACACACATTCTTATTATTCTCTTATCTTACTTTTCTTAGGTTTGATCAAATTAAACAATTTATTAAATATTTAGTTTAATAATTAGAAACTAGGTTTAGAGTCCTAAAGCCAACCTTGGCCATGCCTGGATGCTTTTTAGGCTTGTGAACTACGACTTATAGAAAATTGTTAGGGAATTATAACATGAGATAAGTATAACGGTTGGCAAATTAGCAACGTTAGATCCCATCCCTTATGGGATATTGTTTGGACTATGCTCAAATTGCCTTGAACACAAACACCGCAAGACAAGAAGTTTGTTAGAGGGCACTGAAAGCGGTCCCTACATAAATACGCAGCTGCTCAAGTTTGTAGGAGATTTTGACAAGGAATGTAAGTAATAATGAAAGAGAGCTCATCAGTAGGGGTTGCATACCTGGTCCTTTTATACTTAAGCTGAGTCGGTTGTGTCCAATCGTGCACACCAAGATAGGTGTAGTCCTTATGCAAGACAAATTTTGCATGCCATCACTTGGGAGGGAAGATGTCAACCAATCCATACAAATGCGTCTTCATATTTACCTAGGAATCCTCCTACTAGGAGGAGACTTAGACATGATGGGGGTCTGACGTGTAAAGGTGCCAACAGGGGAATCGGGCATCCAATGTTAGAGTTCCTCAAAACTAATCCCCACTACGAAGAGACGTGGGAGGATAACTTTCGGATCTCTTAGTCTTCTGCAGTGCATTTATGGGTGTGTTAATTTATGCAGGTTTTAGGATTATCAAGCATTTTTAATAATTACATGAAGTAATGGAGGCCTTGAATGGTGGCTAAATTAGCACACAACACTTTGAATTCTTTTCATGACTCTTGGAGACCTCCATGTGAAACCCCTCTAAGAAGGGCTACTTTCATTTCTATCCTGCTCCAAAAGTTCTCTAGATATGGACCCTAGCGACTCTATTACAAATTCTCAATCTTCTACCCAGATTCAATGTCTTTATGGTGAAATAGAGTGGCTTGAAGAGCTTTATCAACCCACCTAGCTCAATTTTCATCTATTCGATTAGTGGTTGACTATGCGCATTGTCAAACATGCACAATCTTTGGACCTAATCTGTTCTCTAAGGAAGAATTGGCCAAAGCTCGCTAACAAATAAAAGAGCTCAAGGCTGTTATTGATGCCTTGACATAGTGGATAAGAGTCTTCTTTTTCTTCCTCTTCTCTCTATGTGCTTTGAGCTTGACACATGTGATTGATCAAGCTGATTGGAGAGGGTGTACTTAGCTTTATGTAGTAGATTTCTAGATATTAATTCATCTTTTGCATGGCTTTCCGCATTTTTGTTGCTTAGTATAATAATCTTGTCACTCTTTTCTTTATGCTTCCGCTATCTAGGGTTAATGCATCTGCTTCTGCTAGTTGGGATTAACCCTTTTGCTTCCTATAACGCATTTGAATTATACTTACATCCTATAAGTAACCACATGTGGACAGAGAATTAACACTTTTGTTAAGTCTAACCCCTCTACTAACCTTGATTTTATTGATGAATATAATTAAATAACTAAATTTTGATAATGAATAAATAAATGAGTGAATAATTAAGGTACTAACAGGTTACTTTCTGAGTGATGCAATGTTTATATATCAAAATAGATTAAGGAGAGTAACTGAAAGTAATAAATAATGTTAATTGTAAGCATATCACATTAAGCCTTCAAAAGAAGATAATTTAAAAAGAATGCTCAAGTAAAAATCACTCAGAAGCAATTCAGAAATATTTAGAAGTACTTCAGAGACAAGAAAGAATCTCTTCAAAGATATGACGTGAAGCTCAGAAGTTTAGAAATATTCAAGAATCACTTCAGAACCTCTTTAGAAGTATGTCAGAATCTCTTCAGAGACAGTGTGAAGCTCAAAAGTTCAAAAGTATTCAAGAACCACTTCAAAACCTCTTCAGAAGCATTTTAGAATGTTTTCAAAGATAAGACATAAAGCTTAAAAGTTCAAAAGTATTCAAAAGTATTTAAGAGACAAACCAGAATTCCTTCAAAGATAAGATGCAAAGCTCAGAAGCATTCAAAAATAATCAGATGTACTTCAGAATGCCTTCAAGGATAACTCAGAACCTCTTCAGAGATAAGTCATAAGCCTTAAAACTTGTTGATCCCAAAGGTTAGGCTAAAATCCAAGAGGGAATGGGTGAATTGGGTACTCGAAAAATTATTTCTCAACCCCTTTAGGATTAATAGTCCCTTTAGTAATCAATCACTCAATCAACAAATAAGCAAGTAAATAAAAGCAATAATTTTATAGTGCTTCAAGTAAAAACTCTACTCCACTCTTTCAAGAATACTATTCTCTTAGTGTCTTGGGTTCCACTATTCCCAATAGTAAAAATATAATAGTGCTCCTAGCACTTTTCTAGATTCCAGCTCTAGGGGGTATAAACAGTGCTTCCAGCAATCTTCTAAATTTTAGCTCTAGGGGGCATATTCATAGTACTTCCAGCGTGCTTCTAGATTTCAGCTCTAAGGGGCATGAACAAACAGCTCTTATCTGCACTCAGACATTCGCAGCTTATCTTGAGTCTATTCACAACCACTAGCTCAAGAAACTTTACAAGAGATGAATATCATTGGTTTAAGCACAAACATTTCTCAATAAGCACACGAGAAGGTTTTTGAAAGTTGAGTGCATAAATAAATAATCTTCTCAAAAAGTTGAGAGCCCTTAAAGAGAGTTGATGAAAGTTTGAATGCAAGGTTTTTGACTCTTGAAGAATTACAGAAGGTTTAGCTTAGATTAATAAATGCTCTCAGGAAGATTTGACTAATTTTCTCAATGCTTTGTTACTTCTTTCTGCTTCTAATGATGCTCCATTTATAGCTACTTTGAATTCTAATCGTTGGAGGTAAGTCAGCTCTATTAATGACAGAATTCATTCTGATTGGCGTATTTTGAATTCTCTGATTTCTGCTTAATCCTTGAATGTTGGAATGCCTGCAGTGCTGTCTTTAGAAAAAATGATTTCTGGTTTCCTAATAAGCTCTAGTTGAGGTATAGCTGTAATGGTTGACATTTTCATCAATATGGAAAAAGTGTTATTAATGCTGAGCGAAGATCAATGATTTATCTTGACTGTTACTTGTCTTTTACTTATGATAGACGAAGTATCTGCCAAGTTGTTCATAAGATAAAGTTCCTTCGTCTTTGTCTTTCATAAGTAGTAGATGAACCATTCTTTTCATTGCTGCTAGACAAATCATCCGTTCAAGTGTTTTGTGTTGTGATTTGTCTGTTGAACTATAGAAGTAAGGATGTCTTGATTCTTTAGTGCTTCATCTATTGAGTTGTCTATTGTAAGTAACAAACGGAGTGTTAGAGTGCACTTGGGTTTTCTTCATGCCTTAGTCTAATGGAATATTTCTCCTCTTTGTTTGTTGACAGCACACGATCACTGACGAATTCTTTACTCTGCCAGATGGTCCTTGCTTCTTCCTCTTTGTCAGTTAATAGCAACGATCATTAGCTCACTTATGATAGACTAAATTTTTCTCTATCATATGATCCTTGCTTCTCCACTTTGTCTATTGATGGCAGATGAGGTTTTTTATTCTGCTGAAAATCTTTACTTCTTTCGCCTTTGTCTATTCTCATCAGACGACCATTGGCTTAACTATGGCTTGAAGTCTATTATATGCATACCATCTTGCATCCATTAGATATAGTTTTTCACTTTAATAGACAAATGAAAACAGCTGAGTCCTTTTCATTCATGCTTTGTTTGTTACAACACTTCATCTTTTGCTTCGTTACTTGCTCAAGCCTTGTTGACATGGAATATGTTTTCTATGCTTATTTTCCTTTAAGACCTGCATCTTGATTTTACATGCTAAAATCTTGATAAAAACCATTATTATATAATCTTTAATCAAGTTTTTTTTGTCATCGAAACCATGTATTTATGTTAATATTCTCCCCCTCTTTATGATAATAAAACTTGATTAAAAATTATCTCATAAAAAATAATCTCTCCCTGAATGTATGCTGAACAAAATTGTTTATGATATTTAATCATTTCATAAGTTGCCATCTTGTTTTATATATTCTCCCCCTGATTAGTTTAAAGATTATGCATGTTTATATTCCCTTTTTGATTTTTATTTATATTCCCTTTTGATTTTTGAGATAATTTACAAATTCTTTCTCCCCCCTTTGTCATAAGCAAAAAAAAAAAAAATTATTGATGGTTCAAATTTAATACCTCGCAAGTGCACGGTCGATGTGTAGTCAAGTGTGCTTATGCAAGGGTCGATCCCACAGGGAATGGCAAAATTAACTTGTTTAGTTGTAGTTATTAGCTAACTATA
>JAYJMB010001386.1:0-16716 GCA_036873735.1 Pouteria campechiana
CAATAAGTGGTATCAGAGTAGGCTTCACTAGTTAAATTTTGATTACCAATATATTAACTTGTGAAGAGATTCAAATGGCCGGTATGTTTCACAATACATCTGCTGAAGGACAATCTACTTTCAGAGCCCCTCTATTTGATGGAACCAATTACGAGTATTGGAAAATGAGAATTCAAAATTTCTTGACTACCATAGATTACCAGTTGTGGCTTGTAGTGAAAAATGGAAAGAATGTTACCAACACTTAAGACAAATACATTACAAAGGATCTACAAGTAGTAGAACATGATGCTAAGGCAAAGAATTGCCTCCTATACTATAACCTCCTCTGAGTTTGAAAAAATTTCTACATGTGATTCAGCTAAAGAAATCTAGGATAAACTCAAAGTAGCACATGAAGGTATAAACCAAGTTAAAGAGACTAAAATTAATCTTCTAGTGTAGAAATATGAAGCCTTCTCTATGAAGGAATCAGAAAACATTTCTGAAATGTTTGAAAGATTTCAGAAAATCACCAACAGCTTAAAGAACTTAGGAGAAAAATATGAAGAGACCATGCTAGTAAAGAAAATCTTGAGATCTCTGCCTACACACTGGATGCCTAAAGTGACTACTATACGAGAAGCAAAAGATCTAACGAAGGTGATAGTAGAAGATGATACAGGAATAAGCTTCATGGCTATCTACAATGATGAGGTAAATTCAAAACCTGAAATTTCTTATATTAAAGAATTATTAGATGAACTGTATTCAGATTTCAAAACACTAAAAGTTAAACACAAGAAAACTAAAAGAAAACTTGAAAAAATAATTCATGAATGCTCCAAATTAAAACAAGAAAATGCATTGCTCAAAACTGATCAAAATATCAATATAGAACTTGAGCAAATTAAAGTAGAAAATCATGCTTTAAGAAGAACCTTAACTAGTACCTTATTCAAACTTAAAATAAAAAAAGATATGGGAACCCAAAGAAAGAAAAATCATAAATGAAAATTAGAATCCAAACAAAATATGATTTGGATTCCTAAGACAGTTGCTAAAGTAGTAAATGCAACTATATATCCAGAAAATAGATTAGTAGCATCTAAAAAAAAAATGGATGCCAAAGTATTCTACTACTAACCCACCTGGACCCATTCCTAAATGAATATCAAAAATTATAGCCTAATTTCATTACTGTAGGTTTGTTTAAGAGCCACAAAGAATAGAAAGTGGTACATTGATAGTGGTTGCTCAAGACACATGAAAGGAGAAAGGGAGCTATTCATAGAATTAAAAGCTAAAAATGGAGGAACAGTTACCTTTGGGGATAACGAAAAAGGTAGAGTAGTTGGAATTGGTAAAATTGGCCAACCTCCCTCTATTATAATTTCAAATGTTCTATTAGTAGAAGGATTAAAATACAATCTTTTAAGTGTAAGTCAATTCTGTGATAATGGTTATAAAATTGTATTTGAATCTCATACTTGTTCAATATTAGATAGTTCAAATTCAGTTGTAGTACTTGGTAAGAGATATGAAAATGTGTATTTGGTGGATTTATGTGATATCTAGATCAAATGTCGTGTTGTAAATGAAAATGAACCCATGCTGTGGCATAGAAGACTAGGACATGCCAATAAGAATTTGATTAAAAGACTATATAATAAAGATCTAGTTGTTGGTTTACCAAAACTCAAATTTGACAATAAGTTGGGTGATGCTTCCATGAAAGGCAAGCAAGTAAAAGAATCATTCAAATCAAACAAAGAAGTATACATAATTAAACCTCTTCAGTTGCTATATATGGATTTAGTTGGTCCCTTGGAGGGAAACATTATGCATATATCATTGTAGATGACTTTAGTAGATTAACCAGGGTAATATTTTTGTCATCCAAAGATGAAGCTTTTTCATTCTTTGAGGTATTTTCCAAATGTGTACCAAATGAACAAAGCTCTAATATTGTTGCCATAAGGAGTGATCATGGTGGAGAGTTTGAAAACCATAGATTCGCTGATTTCTGTGAAAATAATGAAATTCTTCAAACTTTCTCTACACCATGAACACCCTAACAAAATAGAGTAGCTAAAAGGAAAAATAGATCCTTGCAAGAAATGGCAAGGACAATGTTAAGTGAATACAACCACCCATAATACTTTTGGGCTGAAGCAATGAACACAACATGTTATATTATTAACAGAGTTTTTGCTAGATCCATACTCAATAAAACTCTATTTGAATTATACTATGGCAAGAAACCAAATATTTCATATTTTCATACTTTTGGGTGTAAATGCTTTATTCTTAACAATGGCAAAGAAAACCAAGGCAAATTTAAAAATAAATCTGATGAAGGCATCTTACTTGGTTATTCTATTGTTAGTAAGGCATTTAGAGTCTACAATCTGAAAAAGTAAGACTGTAGAGGATTCTATTCATGTAAAGTTTGATGAAAATACTAATTCCTTTAGGAGGACAAATGATTTTGATCATGACACAGGTGATCTAATAACTTCAATTGAGAAAATGAAAATACACGACAAAGAAGGGGAATCCTCTCAATCAGAAGCACAGATAGATGACGAAGAAACAAATAATGGAGCATCCATCAATGAGGTAAACAATGAAGGTAACGATATTTTTCTAAAATATTTGAGATTCATGCATGATCACCCTGAAAGTCAGATAATTAGTGATGTATATGACAAAGTTAGAACTAGATCTTCTTATCACCAAATATGTGGCAATTTTGCTTTTATTTCTCAATTAGAACCAACTTGCATAGAACAGGCTTTAGAAGATGAAAACTGAATTTCAGCCATGCAAGAAGAATTAGACCAATTCAAAAGAAATAATGTATGTACTATTGGTCCAAGACCAAATCATTAATCTACTATAGGAACTAAATGGGTCTTCAGGAATAAATTATATGAATCTGGAATTGTAGTAAGAAATAAAACAAGATTAGTAGCAAAAGGGTACTATCAGGAGGAAGGCATTGATTTTGAAGAATCATATGCTCCTGTTGCAAGAATTGAAGCCATTAGAATGCTTCTTGCATTTGCATCCTTCTTGCACTTGCATAACTCAAATTATGTATTCAAATTTAAGAAAGCCCTTTATGGTTCAAAATAGGCTCCTAGAGCCTAGTATGAAAGATTGAGCAAATTTCTCATTGAAAAAGGTTTTTCAAGAGGCAAATTTGATACTACTCTCTTCAGTAAGCATGCAACAAAAGGTATTCTTATAGTTCAAGTATATGTTAATGATATAGTATTTGGTGAAACTAATAAAAATCTTTGCAAAGAATTTTTGAAGACAATGCAGGGAGAATTTGAAATGAGCTTGATGGGTGAACTCAACTTCTTCTTGGGACTGCAAATTAAGCAAATGAAAGAAGGAATCTTCATTCACCAAGCCAAATATACAAAAGAACTGCTAAAGAAATTCAACATTGAAAATGGAAAAAGGTATGGGATGCCAATGAGCACTTCAATAAAAATGGACAAGATGAAAAAGGTAAGCCTATATGCCAAACACTTTACAGAAGCATGATAAGATTTCTACTATATTTAACTACTAGTAGACCTGACATAATATTTAGTGTATGCATGTGTACTATATTTCAATCAGAATAAAAAAGATTCACATCTTATTGCTATAGAAAGAATATTTAGATATCTTTTAGATACACATAATCTAGGATTATGGTATCCAAAAGGCTCAGATTTTAATTTAAGAAGTTACTCAGATGCAGATTTTGTTGGATATAAAGTAGATAAAAAGAGTACATCAGGATCTTGCCAATTTCTAGAAAGCATGATTATATTATGGTTTTCTAAGAAACAAACATCAGTTACATTATCAACTATTGAGGCTGAATATATAGCAATAGGTAGTTGTTGTGCACAGATCCTATGGATGAAACAACAATTAAAAGACTTTAGCCTTAATTTTGTTACTGTACCTATCAGATGTGACAACACTAGTGCTATAAATCTGACCAAGAATCCAGTTTTACATTCCAGAACTAAACATATAGAAATTAGGCATCATTTTATTAGGGACCATGTTCAAAATCATGACATTAGCTTAGAATTTATCCCAATAGAAAATCTGCTAGTAGATATCTTCACAAAACCATTACTAGAAGAAAGATTTAACATGACTAGAAGAGAATTAGGCATTCTAGATCCAAGTGCATAAAATGCACAATTCATCAAACAAAGTATTCATAATAACATCTTTATTAAAAAAAAATTTTAATCAGCAAGAACACCTACTATAGCTTTCAACTCCTCAATACGCTAATTAGCCTTTGCCAATTCTTCTTCAAACTTCTTCATGCAATCCATCACCTTTTCATATGCTACACATACTTTTGTCAGAAGATGATCAACATTGCGTTTGGATCCTCTAGCATAAAATAGTTCCTCTTTTAACTGTTTTATCTGCTCCTTAAGAAAATGAACTCGAATGGATTCCTTCGAGTGATCATTCTCTCTTCTATCTTGAACTTGATTTGTTGAAAACCTTGATGACGCCATGTTTGTTTTCTGAAACTATGGTTAAGCTTCTATCTATGCAACATGTAAAATGAAAAGTATATTAATGCATATTTAATTATCTATCTTGGTAATGATACATAAATAAACATGCATTAGCGGGTCAAAAAAGCACATTTAATGTGTATACTAAAAACTATAATCTATTTTACAATGTTTCAGAGTTAAGTCAGATTTTAGACTTCGGAGTCTCCAAAGGCATAAATAAAAGCATCCGAAGATCAGCAAAGGCCTTCAGAATATCCGAAACCCCAAATCAAATCATTTTCTCCGAAGGACATCTTTGGGAGCATCCGAAGCCAAAAACACTTTAGTGTCAGAGATCTTTATAAATGAATCTGAAAGCATAAAATTCATTTGAAATCTCTTCAAAAACCTAAACCCTTCTTCATCTACTTTAAAAGCCAAAACTCCCAGAAAACCACCTCCTTCCACTACCAAAACCAAAAAGCCACCTACTATTCCAAAACCAAAACAAAAACCAATTCCCAAACCAAAATGATCACCTTCTTCATCTCAACCATCCACTTCAAAACCAAAATGAAAGCCTAGATTCCACCTTCCAAAGAGCACAAGGAGGCTCCTTTTGAGAGAATCACTATGTACCATCAGGAGTATCAAGCTCGGATGAATGCAAACACAGAAAATCTCTTGAAAGGGCTTCCTTTAGTCTTTCGTGAACAACTAGGTCCAACATTTTGAGGGAGAATTGATCTCATCTATGTTCATGACTGTGGACCCATTGCATACACACATGAACCTCCTGTGGCAGTTATAGAGGATCCATTATTCATCCCTCCTCCTTCACCAAAAAGGGCTAGAACATCTAAGCCCTCTCCCATACCATCTTCCTCTGAACCCAAGCCACCTCTTCCACCTCTTCAAGAAAACCCAAACCACCCAAATAGACTTGTTGCATTTTTCTTTTTTTTTTCTCTTTGATGTAATTTTTTTTATATTTTCTCTGATATATCTAAATTGTATCCAAAATTTTGAAAAGTTTAATGAATATGAATTTTTTTTTACATATGAATGTTGCTCATTGTTTCCACCTTTTTTATTATGACAAAAAGGGGGAGAAAATATGATAATGTGATATAAACAAAAATGACATGTGCATGTATAAGATGGTATGTGAATTAAAATTTTTGTTGTATGAAATGCAATTAAAATAATATGCATCAACTCAGAGGGAGCTGCACTAACTTAGTTAATAGAAATTTTACTGAAATATATGCAAAATAAGTTGTTTTAAGTTTATTGTTAGATAAGTTTTGAAAGATATATCACTCAATGTTTTATCATCATTAAAAAGGGGGAGAATGTTGAACATACTATCTAGCTTGATTTTGATGATGAACATTCTTAACCAAGTATGTTTTGATGATAAGCACAGACATGAGTGAAATATTAAGGTACTACCAATCTGTTCTCAAATATGTTGCAGAAATATTAACACACATTCAACTTGAGAATAACCTTCATGATGACAAAAGGAAGACATAAAGTAAATGCACTTTCAAAATTAAGTATATAAATTTCACATATACTTAAATCAAGAAAACAGCAATTTCGAAGTGTTGAAGGAGACATTCATACAAGCTCCAGAGAATTAAGAACAAAGTAAATCAGTCAAAGCTTCGGACAAGTTTCTGAGTAAACACAACATTCTTTGGAGCAAATTGGAAAGCGTTGGAGTCTTCATAAGCAAGCTTTGGAGTAAAATGGAGAGCTTCGAAATAGTCAAAATGCACTTCGGGATCAACCAAGAATGTTTGGAGTGGTCACCGAGAAACTTTGAAATTAATTGGAAAGCTTTAAAGAAAAGTGCAAGATAAGCTTTGGAATCTTCACAGCATATTTCAAAGTTATCACAAGCACACTTTGGAGTGTTTTTCAAAGCTTTGGAAGTGTTACAGTGTACTTCAGAGATAATCGAGAAAGCTTCAGAACTGTCAAGTATGCTTCGGAGTTGTCATGGAAGTTTTGAAATTGTCACAGTACACTTCAGAAACAACAAGACAAGCTTTGGAGTTAATCATCTATGCTTCAAAGTAAACAGATATGCTTTGGAGATCTTGGAGTCACGTTATAGAGTAAATTCAAACAAGCTTCAGAGTAAAAAAACCTGCTTTAGAGTCCACAAAGCCTCACTTCGAAGATAATAACCCAACTTCAGAGATGTTGAACGAAGCTTCTAATTACTTTTCTGAAAGCATTAAAAGTTTAGAAAATCCAAACTTCTCTCTACAAAGAACTGTCGCAACTAAAAAGGATTATAATCACTTCAGAGAATTGGAAGAAAACAAATCAAATTATTCAAAATTAGTCAAGACACTATCCATTCACTCGTCTCTTTAGAGTATCTGAAGAACCAACTTCAAAGCACTTGATACAAAAGTGAACATTTGGAAAAGTCAGCAACAAAGTTGGAGACTGATACCAGATTGTAGCAAAGTTAGACATTAGACAAAAGATAAGGTAAAGAAAAATGTTTTTGAACGTTTGAATGTATGCCAAAGTCAACAATGGAAAAATCTCTCTCAGTTTATAAAAGAGAGATTTAGAAGCAAAAGAGAATAATGATTGAATATCATTGAATATACAAGAGATCAAAGAAACTTAAGTTTTGAGCATTCAAAATCTTCTTTCAAAGTTCAACTCTAATGGATACAACTCTGTCAGAGCTCTCAAAGTCTAAATCTCTTCTCAATCAAGGAGTTTGAATCTTTCACTCTTATAGCTTATTCATTTACTTAAAGTTCTAAATTTATGTACAAGTCTGCCTAAGTAAGAGGCATTAATTTGCACACTTCGATTTAGTGTTTGGCAACACAAGCAGAGTGCTTGGTGTTTATGTATTAAGATAAGCAAGCAAGAAACTTATGAAAAGGGTATAAGTTCATTGGCAATCTTTGAAAACCAACAAGTTGTGAAAGTTTCTAGTTAGCTTGGAAAACCAGTAAGTTGGTTGGTAAGCTTGTTGTAAAACCAATGTGTATTTGATCAGGTTGATCAAGGTATTAGTGGAACTTGAGTTCAATACAGGAGACTGACTCAGAGAAGTGGAATAGGAACCCAGGAAGGGCTGAACCACTATTAAAATATTGTGTTATGTATTGTGCAATTTGTTTCACTCATTCTTTCATCACCATAAAAGATTAATTTGGCCAAATATTTTAAAAGCTCAATTCACCCCCCCCCCCTCTTGAGCTACCATTGTATAAGGGACCAATATAGGATTCTTTGATTGAAAACACATTCCATATTGAATCTGATTCGGATCATTGTTCTATGAAAAATTGGGATGACTTCTCCAACCAGGATATGGATCATCATGGGGTGGTTGGTTGTAGAAATTCATCGCATTAGCTTGTCCTAAAACTTTTACAAAACTCTACCTAGAAGGATAAGCATTGTATGAATGACTAGAAATACCATAAATAGAACATACCCTAGCAAGAATTGGTTGTTTCTAGTTCATCACCATGGAGCACATCATATTCATTTGCTCGATAAGCTTCGACATATCATAGAAATCTCAGTGCTACAATTCAAGTCATACGTTCCTCTGGACTTACCTCTGACACTCATCTGTTATGAGTTTGCTCTAAACATCTCATACAGTTCATATGTCCCCTCCAAGGTAATTTCTCTCATCTATTCTTCTTCCTTGCAATCATAGCTCAACAAAAAGAGAGAAAGAAACAATTACAAATCCTAAATACAATAAACCTACAACAAGGAAAAATAAAAATTGCAACTAAATTGATCAAATAAATTTGGAACCACTCCCAAGCAACGACGCCAAAAACTTGATGGTTCAAATTATAATTCCTCGCAAGTGTACTAACGTATAGCAATATAGTATACAATGCAAGGGTCGATCCTACAGAGAATGGTCAAACTAAATTAATTTTAGCTATTGAATTATCCTAACCTTAAAAGAATGGATTTATAACTAAACTGACTTGGAATAAAGTTTGGTATAATTTTAGAATTTTAGAAACTTAATGAAATGAAAGTAAATCAATGACTAAATATAATGTAGAGAGATTAGTAAGAATCAAAAGTCTAGGGATCCAGTTTCACCACTAGATGATACCCCTTTGCTACTAGAATGTTGGATTCAATGCCTCACTTGGGTTCGTACTTTCAAAAGTAAGATTATTAATATTAGGTGTGTAGGTTTAAATCAAGTATTTTCACTCATTCTAATTACCTTTGGTGTGTAGCATCATTGAGGTGAAAACCCATTAAGCTTAAGAACATAAGAACCAAAATAGTATAGTTTAGCATATGGTGTCTACCTTAACCATCAATCATTCTCATGCAAGGGAGCTCATGATTTAGCATATGGTGTCTACCTTAACCATGCGTTGATAATCAATCTAACTTATAATATTAGTGATCAAGCAATAAAATAAGTTAAATAATTGCAAACAACATCATGAATGAAATGAGATCATATAGCATTAATAACCAACAATCCATAACAAAGAGTATCAAAAAAGGTTACATCTTCACCCTAGAAAAAGAGATTTAGTTCATAAGAGAAAACAAATAACTCCCTTAGACGGGATGATCACAATGAAGAACATCTTCTCTTCTTTTTCTTTCTTACTTGCAATCTCTTCTTCTTCTCAATAAGAAAACTCTAAGAATTTGGCCTCCAAACCTCAGAGAAAACTCTCCAAATGAAAGTTAGAAGAACCATGAAAAACCCTAACTTCCACCTTAAAAACCCTCAGTTGCACACTTAGCATAGATTACGCAAAAATTAGTGTCGTCGGCCCCGGATTGGTGCCATCGGCGTCAGGTTACTATCCACTGGAGATGCTTCAATTGTTTTAACCATAACTTACTCATACAAACTTGATATTTTAATATTATTTTTGTATTAGATAGATCATTTTAGGGGATACAACTTTCATATTGATCACTTTGTTCGAACCATCCATCTTCTGTGAGTCGTGGGCCCTCAAAATGACGCCTTTTGTCAAACAAAGTAGCAGACGAATATGAAGCTCTTGAGATAGTTGTGCTATTTTATCCATAACTTTCTCATATTAACTTAGAATCATGTGATTCTCTATGAATTAGAAAGATAACAACGAAAACTAAAACTTTAGTGTTGAAAATATTTTTCAAATGCACCTCCATCAGTTCCAAAAATTACTTTAAAGTGACACCTTTTGTAATCTTCAGTTTCATTTTACAGAATTTTATGTCTGCAACAAAATAAAGTCTATTAAGCACAATATTCATTTAAATGTCAATATAAACCACTAAAAATATATTAAAAGAGGATCTTAAATATTTAAATTTAGATATAAAAATATGATATATTATGAGCTTATCAGGGGAGTTGCTGGTTAGCTCTTGAGAAACCAATTTGTATTAGTTGGTGGTGAGCTCTATGGAAAATCACCATTGTGTAAGTTATTGGTGAGCTCAAGAAAAATAAACATTGTGAGTTTTTGGTGAGCTTGTAAAACTAGTATAAGATTTCTTGGTTAGCTAGGGAAACCAAGTGTGATTCCACTTGGTATAGTAAAACCCAAGGTTAAGAAAACCTTGAAGAGTGGAGTAGGTGCCAAGGGGGCCTGAACCACTATAATCCTTATTTTATTATTATTCTTTTGCTTGTGTGTTTTCATTATTTTTATTTTCTGTACTTGCACAACCATTTATTTTTCCCACACCATTTTGATTCCAACTTTTCCATTTACCCCTGTAGTTTTGGGGGTCCCTACGACCAACACATTGTACATGTGCAATCCATGTGAGCATATATCACACATGGGGGTCTAAGCTTAATTGGTTTATTAATGTAGATTTGCATGGAGACATAGTAGATCACATTAATAAGCACTTTTATCAAAGCACTTGAAAAAGAGTGGTAGATATTTTAGTACATCCGATTGACAAGGAGTGATAATCTAATCAATGCAATGCATCAATACAAGTGTATTTGTTAGGTGAAGTTGAATCCCTAGATATCTTTCCTATTGATTTTTTCTACTTGTTTTAGAGACATGTTTCCTAGTTCTTTGTGTTATTCAAATTTAATCTTTTGAGCATCTTTTTGAAAATCAAGTGACCAAATAATACAAATTCAATAAAATATTGGTAATTAGTATCGTAATAAAATAACTCCTTATGGGACGATACTCTACTCAGCATATCTATATTACTTGTAAGTATGTATACATGGACAAGAATCAACAAGTTTTTGGCGCCATTGCTAGGAAAGTTAATAAAA
The DNA here is from genome assembly GCA_036873735.1 of Pouteria campechiana. Classification (NCBI taxonomy): domain Eukaryota; kingdom Viridiplantae; phylum Streptophyta; class Magnoliopsida; order Ericales; family Sapotaceae; genus Pouteria; species Pouteria campechiana. The sequence goes on from JAYJMB010001386.1 coordinate 10,816, forward strand.
TTATACACTAATATCAATGCTAATCGAGATTGGTATGACTTTGGTTTTTCTTTTGTGTTTAGTTTCTAGTTGTGTATTTAGTTTAATCCTTGAGTTTAATCTAGTTCTCTTATTTTCTATGTTCAGAGTACATTAGTTTATGATATGAAGTCGATGAGGCAATCTAGTTGAATTTGATCCAGAAATTGATCGTACTAAAAGACAACTGAGAGAACAAAGGAATCATACTAAAATGATGGAGGAAGTTGTTGAGGCTGAAAATCCACATAGGATCTTGAGAGATTATGCTGCACCAACTGTTCAGAGAAACACATAAGTAACAGGAGACTAGCAATTCAAGTAAACAATTTTGAGTTCTAGCCATCACTCATTTAGATGGTAGAGCAATTAGTGCAATTTAGTGGGCTACAAAGCAATGATCCAAATAGCCACATTGATGGAATCTCTAATGATGCAATTAGGTTGAGATTATTCTCATTTTCTCTTAGAGATAAGGCTAAAAGTTGTCTTTCTTCTCTTCCTGTAGGATCCATCACTACATGGGATGCTATGGCCCAAAAATTCCTTGGTAAGTTTTTCCCTGTTATGAAATCTGTAAAAATGCATAAAGATATCACAAATTTTGTGCAGAAGGAGAATGAATCATTATATGTGGCATGGCTAAGATTCGAGGAGTCGCTAAGGAGATTCCCACATCATGGACTACCCATATGGATGCAGGTACAAACTTTTTACAATGGGTCTAGTGAAAATGTTCATTTTATGATTGATGCGGTTGCAGGGGGGACATTAAATAGCTATCAATGGCCTATTGAGAGGTTATTAATGCGAAAACATGTCAGATTACATGAAGTGGATGCTCTCACTGCACTTACTACATAGTTTGATACACTTAATCGAAAGATAGACAACATGAATGCTTCAATCATAAAAATCCAGAGAGTGACATAAGAATTCTACAATGGAGGACATGCTATCATGGAATATCAAGTAGGTAACACTTTTACATAGCCTAGTGAAAATACTAACTTTGTTGGAAATTTTAATAGGCACTAGAATAACCCGTACAACAACACTTACAACCAGGGGTGGTGCAATCATCCCAACTTTTCATAGTAATCAAAATGTGATGACTGCACTACCAAGATTCAAGCAACCAGAAGAGAAGAAATCCAATCTAGATGAGATAGTCACCAAACTTGCTAGAAACACTAAAGACTTCATGAATAGCACAGACATGAGATTGCAAAATCAAGAGGCATCGATTAGAAATCAAGAGGCATCAATCAGAAATCTGGAAATGCAAGTTAGACAATTGGTAAATATGTTATCAAGAAGATAATAGGGTTCTTTGCCTAGCAACACAAAAAAAAATCAATTGAAAAGGAAAAAGTTGTAACCCTGAGAAGTGGCAAGCAAGTGGGAGAAGAAGATGTTGAACAAGAGGCTCCCAAGGAAAAACAAGAGGAAGTTATTGAACAACCACAAGAGGTAGGCAAGAGCAACCTTTTTCTAGATAATCTCAGGCCATATGTGCCTCCAATTCCATTTCCTCAAAGATTCCATCATCACAAAATGGATAAGCAATTTTTCAAATTTCTTGATGCATTTAAAAAATTGCATATTAACATTCCTTTTGCATATACCTTAGCACAGATGCCTAGTTATGCAAAATTCTTGAAGGAAATCTTAGCAAACAAAAGAAAGTTGGAGGATTATGAAACTGTGAAGTTAAATGAAGAGTGTTCAACCATCCTGTAGAATAAACTACCACCTAAGCTAAAAGATCTAGGGATTTTTATGATGCCTTGCACTATTAGTGATTCTTATTTTGAAAAGGCTTTGTGCGATTTTGGTGTAAGTATTAATTTAATGTCTTTTTCAGTTTTCAGGAAATTAGGATTAGGAGAAGTGAAAGCTACCATAATATCATTTCAACTAGTTGATCACTCAATCAAACATCTCAAAGGTATTATGGAACATATTTTGGTAAAGGTTGACAAGTTTATCTTTCCTACAAATTTAATAGTTCTTGACATGGAGAAAGACCATAGGTACCACTCATCATAGGTTGACATTTTCTAGCAACCAACAGGAAGAACTCTTATTGATGTATGACAGGGAAAGTTAATTCTAAGAGTTCAAGATGATCAAGTCATCTTTAATGTTTTTGAAGCAATGAAATATCCCTTTGATGTTAATTCTTGCTTTAAAGTTGAGACTAATGACAAGTTGGAGAATAAGGTTTTTCAGGAAAATGCTTTTGAAGATCCACTTGAAACATGCCTGGTTCAACCAAGCAACAAAGAAATTGAGAATGAGGAAGTAGAGGAGTATGCAAATTTTATGGAGGCTAACCCACCATATTTAAGGCAGAAGGCACTAAGAATCGAGGAGTTAGGATAACTCAATAAAAATCTTAAGCCATCTATTGAAGAGCCACTTATTCTTGAACTCAAATCTTTACCTTCTCATTGATTAGTGAATTTTATTTACTTATATTGATTACTATCTGAGCCAGTCATTTGACAATTTTTGAGACTTTTCATGAGAAATTTATGAAGTCTTTATGTGTTTGTAGAAACATTAGAAAGATGAAGTTAAGCATGGAGAAAAGGGGCTAAGTGAGATGGCAGGAGGTAGTAGAAAATAGTGTCACGGCTCTAGAAAATAGGGTCGCGGCTCTAATTTAAAGAGTGAGATGGCAAGAGACAGTAGAAAACAAGGCCAAAACTCCAAAAAATAAGGTCGCAGCTCCTAAATAGAATGTTGCATTTTGCATGGGCAGTGGAAAATAGAGTCGCGGCTCAGCACTAAAGACAACTTTCTAATTTTGAGAATCTTGCTTGACTTGCCCAATGCAGCTAAACCCTAATGAAGATGATATAAAAATAAGCTTTGGCATGACTTTGGGGATTCTTTGGGAAGGTTTGGAGGTGGAGAAACAAGAGAAGGGAGCAACCACAAAAGATTGAAGGTGGATCTTCTTGCAAAAGGAACGGGAGCTGACAAGAGAACAAAGTACAGAGAAGACTCTATGGAGAAGCTTATCTCTTGATCTTTCTTTATTCTTTTTAAGTCATTTCCTTTTGTTAATCATGTTTAAGACAATGTGTAGTGTTTTATTTGACTTTAATATGAGCTAAGGACTTTAATCTAGAGGAATAATGTAGCTGGATAATGAATATTTGGTTTCATTATGTTTAATGCATTTCTTTGTTTGTTCTTTATATATGTTGAGTGCTTAATCAATTTTTAATGTTTGTGAAAGAATGCTAGCACTTTCATCATGATTTGTGATTTGATTTGAGGCTGAGAAGTGATAATCAAATTAGACCACAACTAATCACCATGAGACTGTCATGATGACTGAGATATCCATGAAGCTTATGCAACATTATGAGTTTCTTGATCTTAATGCATCTTGATTAGTTGGGATTTTCATAGAGGTGTAGTAAATTAGCTAATTGAGATAGGTTGTTATGACTAGAGAAAGAATAATAATTAATCAAGAGAAACTCGTTGTCAACATAGGAGCAAACATTGATTTTTTAAAAATTAATGAAACCAAATAGGATTAATCCAGTGAAGTCAAAAACACCTAGATGTTTTAATCATTGTCTCTTTTTATCTATCCAAAATCCACATCATTGCCAAAGTTCATTAATCTAGATCTTTCTTATTTATATATTAACATTCACTTACCACACTTCAATCCTTCAAACAACATTTACAATTAGAGTAGTTGGTAATTGGCATATATACATCCTCATGGATGCAATATCTTATTTACTCTTTATTACTTGTTCATGATAGGTGCACCTGCATTAAGGAAAATCTACAACACTCATTTGAAATATGCTTATTTAGATGGAGTTTCCTCCTTGCTAGTAATTATTTCTTCTACTTTGACATGTTTGATGGAGGAGCAACTACTTAGAGTTTTGACAAAGCACAAGGGCACAATTGCATGGAAAATAACTGATATCAAAGAATAAGCCCTTCACTTTGCATGCACAAAATTGTGATGGAGGATCAATACAAACCCACCATGCAACCTCAGAGGTGTCTGAACCCAAAAATGCAAGAAGTGGTGAAAGCTAAGGTTATCAAGCCACTGGATGCAGGGATCATCTACCCCATTTCTGATAGCCCTTGGGTGAATCTTGCACATGTTGTGCCAAAGAAAGGAGGTATGACTGTTCAAAAAAATGATAATAATGAATTGACTCCAACTAGGATAGTTATTAGGTGGCGTGTGTGTATGGATTATAGAAAATTGAATGATGCTACTAGAAAAGATCACTTTCCTTTACTATTCATTGATCAAGTGTTGGAAAGATTTGCAGGGCATGAATTTTATTGCTTTTTGGATGGCTACTCAGGTTATAATCAGATTTTTATTGCACCAGAAGACCAAGAGAAAACTACTTTCACTTGTCCTTATGGTACGTTTACTTTTAGAAGAATGCCTTTTGGTCTTTGTAATGCACCAGCCATGTTTCAGAGATGCATGATGGCCATTTTTTCTACATGATTAAAAATATATTGAGATTTTCATGGATGATTTTTCTATTTTTGGCTCATCATTTAATTCATGTTTGAATAATTTGGCATTGGTTTTACAAATATATGAGGAAGCTAACCTTGTTTTAAATTGGGAGAAGTATCATTTTCTGGCGCTGGAAGGAATAGTGCTTGGACATAAGATCTCTAGAAACGGTATAGAAGTTGATCAAGCCAAAGTGAAGGTCATTGAAAACTTGCCTCCACCAACATTTGTAAAACTTATCAAAAGATTTTTGGGGCATGTAGGATTCTACAAGCAGTGTATCAAGGATTTTTCTAAAATCACTAGACCCCTTTCTAATCTCTTGGTTAAGGATGCACCATTTGACTTTTCTGATGATTGCTTGTAGGCTTTTAACACATTGAAGGAAAAGTTAGTGTCAACACCAATCATGATGGCACCAGAGTGGTATCTACCTTTTGAGCTAATGTATGATGCAAGTGATGTTGCAATAGGAGCTATTTTAGCACAACAAAAGAAGGAAATTTTTTAAACCATTTACTATGCCATCCAGACCTTATCATGAGCTCAATTAAATCATTTAATAATAGAAAAGGAACTCTTCGCTATAGTTTTTTCTTTTGATAAATTTTGTTCTTATTTGATTGGGTCAAAAGTGATTTTTTATTCTGACCATTCTGCTCTGAAGTGTCTACTTGAAAAGAAAGAAGCAAAGCTCAAATTGGTCAGGTGGATTGTATTATCGTAGGAATAAGATATGGAGATCAAGGATAAGCAGGGGACTAAAAATTTAGTTACAGATCACTTGTCAAGAATTCAACATGCAAAGCAAGAGGAAAGACCAATTCTGGAAGAGTTCCCTAATGAGCAAATATTTTCTACCAAATCCACACAAATTCCCTAGTATGCTGATTTTGTTAACTATTTGGCAAGTAATGTTCTACCACCTAACATGTCATTTCAACAAAAGAATAGATCCTTTTTTGATGTTAAATATTACTTTTGGGAAGAACCTTTCTTGTTTAAAATTTGAGCAGACCAAGTGATAAGGAGATGTGTTCTAGAAGAAGAAATGATAAGCATTCTACATCATTGTAGTGACGGAGAGGCAGATGATCATTTCGATTCTACCAAAACTGCAGTCAAGGTTTTGCAATCTAATTTTTATTGGCCCAACTTTTTAAAGATACAAATTCCTATTGAGTTTCATGTGATAGATGTCCAAGAATGGGAAATTTTTCTAGGAGATATGAGATGCCTGATGAGAATGCAAAATGTCATATTTTATTCTCGTAATACTTCATCTTCTGCACCTATTTGATTCCTAAATATACTCATTATTCTCATATTTTGATTTAGGAGTCAATTGG
>JAYJMB010001387.1:0-16715 GCA_036873735.1 Pouteria campechiana
GGGCGGGGCGGCCCCCCCCCCCCCCCCCCCCCCGATGCAGCCACTTGAAAGTGGCTGCATTAGGTGCCATTTTGGTGTAGTGATAAGCACACAACTCTAATACTCTAACTTTGCTTTCTTGGAAAGTGATCTCCAATACTACTCTTAGGGATCACAAACTAAAGTAAATAAAAATACAAGAAGGTAAAAAAAAAATGGTATAGAAAAAATTTAAGCATAAAGAAGCTCTCCAATTTGTGGAAGTAGCTGTCACTGAAAGCACTTGAAGGATTGGGCACTAGGGAAGCTTCAAGAGTGTGTAAAACTGCTAGCACTTGAGTATGGGGAGAAGATTGTAGCTTATTCCTTATTTAAACATGAATCAACACTTCATTTTATCTCCTAGCATCAAAATCCAGTTGTTAGAGAGTGACTGGTAGCATTAACTCTTCTTCAATATTCAGAATTTTTTAAGTGTTATTTCCTTCCTAGTGCATAAGTGAGAGCTTAATAGACAAAGCCTATCTATTGAGCTTTGGTAGATGATTTAAGTACACTGAGCATACACACCGATCGTGTAATGGCTAGTTTTTTACTTTCTTTGACGCTTTAGTTGATACCCTCAGTAGACTGAGTTACCTACCGAAGTCTTTGGAAGGTACCTACGTAACTAACGTACTGAACCTAATTCTTATAAGTGTTCTCCCAAAAAGGCTGATTGACACGTCTTAGTTAACTGAGCCTGTCTACTGAAGTCTCAAGAGCTACATTAAGTATACTGACCATATGTCCCAACCCTTCATTCCAAAACCTATCATTACTATGAAGTCGGTAGACACACTTAGCATGTTGATTACGTTGGCTATAAAGCCTTTCGTGTTGGCTATAAAGCCTTTGGTATATATGCCTTTAATTACCTACTGAGGTAATTTGGGAAAACTTGTGCAGTCTCTAGAAGATCCGTAGACCGAGGTAGTACTAAGGTATCGATACACATGCTTAGTAGATTAAGCTTCCGGACTACACCGATTGACCTCCAATAAAATCGATGTACTTGACTTTTTGCTTGACGTTCCTTCTTCCAACTTAGTGTCCACTAAATTTTGAATTTGACGTGCTTCACAATTACTTGTAAGTCAGGTATTCTACTTATTCTATTATAGACTTTGACATAATTTATTAGTAACTTAATAATGATTTTCATTAGACATGATTATCATCAAAACTTACTATTATATGATTTATTTATATGAGGGTAAAACCTATAATCTTCTCCTTTTTTATGATGACAAAACTTTATATAAAATTACATTTCTTATAATAAACACATGCAATCAAACACAAGATTAATTTTATTTTTTGTATTTCATAAACATTCATACTAAAGTTATATTCCATTCTAAAGGATGCAAAGCAAAGTGACTAAGCTTGGGCTTCCAAGTTAGCTTGGCAGGTAGAGAGGTTAGCTTGGTAAGCGAAAATTTTGCTAGGGCTATGTCACGCCCCAACCCTAGTACAACATACCTTGGCACATACTTACGTGTAATACCCTATTTAAAAGTATGTTGATAGTTCCGATGCATACATGTCTAACTCCATAGTCAAAGGTTGAGACTAATCAGAAATAAAGCTGCTTAAAAGAGACAACATTTGTTGTGATGAGGCATGATAAGGTGAGAGGGTATTATGAAAAAGACTCCAATGGAGTGTGGAGAGGTGAAGTAAGGCGGAGCTAGGGTAGAGAAAGAAGGGTTTTGGGAGGAGTTGGTGCCAAAGAAGAAGATGGGATAGCCGAATGGTACCTCAAAAGTATTTTTAAAAACCTAGCACGGAAGGGTCGGTAGGTACACCTCAAGCCTTGATAGATTGAGCTTGTGTCTACAAAGCTCTCGAAACCATAGGATTGCATTACAAAATGTATGATTTTTATATAATTTTCACCCAAATGCATTCATTCACATACAAACATATAATAAGTAAAATTTAACACTCCTAATGAATTAAAATGATGTTGAACACAGATTTATATGTTAATCAATCATCATTCAATCATTTTCCATACTCAAACAAGCATGCGACATCTAAGATATAATTTATCAAATAATTGTAACGCCTCGCTCCCTGAGTGCTACCATCTTATATTCCAGAGGAGAATTCTACCAGAAATCTGACGGAATCTCTCCAAAAATATAAGGATTTTACACCTGTACAATATTCTTCATATAATTTCGTATTTGTAATCAATCATACATCATTATTACAAACAATGATATACATCCACACCCATATACTGCCCAAAATCGAAACCACATGGTAATGACATTACTGGACCTGCATAAAAATACATTCATATACATTGTATATATTCTATTATTATGACATGCTTATACAATTTTCTCAAATACAATTTAATATACATCATGATTGGATTTTTTATTAACTACAAATTTCATATATATTATGGGGAATTATCAACCCCAAATTCATAAAAAATATACCATAAAGGTCTTCTTCAAATCCCGATCATGAGCACCAACCCTAGTTGCGCTCAATTGCCTGACCTGTTAACTAAAAATAAAAAATAAGAGGCGTGAATTTGGGCAAACTCAGTAAATAGGCAAAATGAAAAACAATAGTAAATAAATCATTGGGGAATCATTATTAATTACACTACACAAACAATTATATGACATATGAAATTTCATGATAATGCAGGACAATGCAACATTGTCCACATGCTTACAATGCACACATTTTCATAATCCTAATTCATATGTGTGACACCCTAAAATTCAAGGTAAATGAAATTGTTATTTATTTAATTAATTAGGGTATTTATGTATATGATGACATTTAATTTGGGGTAGTAAAATTTTATATACTTTAATGTATGCAGGAGTGGAGGATGGATGATTTTAATTTGCATAATTATAGTGTTAATTGCATGGAATTTGTGTGCACGTGCATTGTAGTGGAGATGCCGCCAAAGCACCATAGCCATTAACCTTAAAACTACTTCACCATGACCAATACGCCCCTCCTCTCTCCCATTCACGACCACAGAAGAGAGCCCATCTCTCCTAAGTCTCCAATGCCCCATTTCTCCATCAGTTTCCAACATGATTTCACTTGGAAATTTTACCCAAGCAATAAGGAAGATCATCCACTCTATTTCCACCCCTTGGGATGTGTTTAAGGAAGTGGAAAGCTGCTGTTTAGGTCAGTGTGCAGCTGATTTTGGTGGAAACATTGAAGAAATAAGTTGCTTTCAGTGAGGAATTGAAGGTAAACTCATTTCCCTCATTTGATTTCATGTTTTTTATTTGCTAGGGTTATTGTCTGTTCATGGGGATTGTTTAGGGAAGAAAATGCATGATTTATTTAGGGATTTGATGGGGAAAATTTTTTAAGAGTAAATGGTGTAGAGTCCCATTGTATGACTTAACCAAAGAGGGGAGGGGTGAATTGGGTATATGAAAATTCATTGCTTAACTCCTATTGAATAATTTTTCTCTTTTCGTACTTGTTTGTGGTGCATTGTAGAATAAATAATAAACTAGTAAACTGCATGAAGGATAAAGCAAATAAACAAACATAGACAAATAATACAATTTTTATAGTGGTTTGGGAACCCCGTCTCTACATCTACTCTTCCAAGAGTACACACACATTGTGCCTTGAGTTCCACTATATCCCATATAATGGAAATACAATAGTGATCCCGGCACTCTTCTAGATTCCAACTCTAGGGGACATAAATAAGTGTTCCAACTTATCTCCTTAAATAGATCTTCAGAAACTTGACCGCTGTAGAGGAAAAAATTAGGATTGATGTAGGAACAAGAGCAGCTATGAATGTAGGGAACTATTGTGATTTCTGCCATTGGGGTGCATGCCTTCTGATTTGTCTTGAGCTGCTGCAATGCCATTCTTTTATAGAGAGGAAGATGAGTTGTTGTTAAAATGTATTTTCTTGTTTTGACTTGACATAATTGGAAAACTTGCAAAGCTGCTTGTTGTTGAAAATGGTGACTAAAACAAGTATGTATAATAAAAGTACAAGTGTAATGTCATTTAGATACAAGTTACATAAATCAATTAATCTTGGATAAGTCATAGCCTCTCTCTGTCTATATTTTTCTACCATAAGTTGTAGACAAATTTTCCCATGAGATTTATCTTTCAGTCGATCCTTTGTGAGTGTGATTTTTCAATTAGTCAATCCTTCGTGAGTGTGATTGATCTGTTGTAATTAACAGATGAACCCTGGCTCTATAAATGAAGTCGAATTAATTGACAGACAAACTTAGCTTTGTCTTGCTCAAACAGATGAAGTATGATGTTCTTCTTTTTTCCACATACGTTTGTTGAAAGTTATAGACGAATTCTGCTTTACTTTGTCATGGATGAATTAGGCTCTATACTTTGTTTATAGGTTTGTCTGTAGTAAGTTGCAGACAAATGTGCCTGTGCATTGAAGTTCACTTATCCAAGCAGCTACTTTGTCTATGCAACTTCGTCTTTCCTCATCGTGTGGCTTCCACCTTGTCTTCTACTTTGTTTGTTATAACAAACGAATTTGATCCCGTAGATGATGTCAAATCCCTCATTTGTTCTGCATTTTTGAGCAATGATGGAGTTCATCTATGCAATTTCCTTCTTACTTCATTCTTGGTTTGTTTATCTTTTCTCAAACAAAGTTTCTTTACTTTGTCTTTACATCTTGCCTTTTTATCCTTTGACAAATTCTTTCTTCTTGCTTTGTTGGTTAGACAAAGTCTTTTTCCTATGTGCATGATTGTTCGGGCGATTGTTTCTCTGTTTTTTCTTCTTTCTTCATTTGTTTGAGAGCATGATGAAATTAGTTCTTATCTTGCCTTTTTATCCTTTGGCAAATTCTTTCTTCTTGTTTTGTTAGTTAGACAAAGTTTTTTCCCTATGTGCATGATTGTTTGGGTGGTTGTTTATCTATTTTTTTTCTTCATTTATCTGAGAGCATGATGAAATTACTTCTTGGTACTTTGTCTCATACAAACTCTGGCTAACAAACGATCCACAGTTTAAGCTCTCTAATCATGATGTCATCTTCAACTTTTTTTGTCATTGCATTTGTCTATGGAGATTTCTCATTAGATTTTATAGACAAAGCAAACTCTTTGTAGCTCATATACAAAGCCTTGTTTTCTTCTTCCGTGATCTTCAACAATTTAATCCCTTTGGAACGTAGTAGATAGTTGAGGTTATTGATTATAGTTTTGCACTTAGAAATTTTCTACACTTGCTACGTTGTTAGCATCATATAATTAGAATGTATATATCCTTATGTGATGTGCACGTGTTGTGGTGCAGGGATAATAATATATATCTCCATTTAAGCACATAATATGAAAACTCAATACAGTATATTGTAAATATGATTCAACAAATTAACACATTAAAGAATTATAACTAAGATTAAGCGCACCATGAAGTGAAAGATGTATACTTGCATATTTAAACTTTCATGATTATGTGTACATTTTTCATTATCAATTAACATTTATCAAATCATAATTATGTATATGATTGTTAACAATTTAAATACATATATTATTTTATCTTAATACAAGTTTTATTATCATCAAAATTATACAAAATAATCCTAACAATCTCTCCCTTTTTTATGATCACAAAACTTTTAAGACTTGTTATTAAAATTATAATTTCCCTTAATCATCCCCTAAATAGTTGACTTATATAATCCTATGGGGTTTGACACTTTTATTACTTTCCTCCTTTTTGTTTATATAGGTCTCTCACATTTCCCCTCCTTTTCATTAGAATAAAAAAGGTTTAGCACATCCTTCTTCTCCTCCTCCTAACTTATTTAATCTCATATAATTAATTCTCTTTCTCCTATTCTTAATTTTTTTTCTCCCCCTGTCCCTTAGTTCATACCCATTGTTGGTTTCCTAAAATTATTTTGCTGAGTCCAATGTAGGTTTCGCCATTCATTTACCCATTCTTCCCTTTAATCCCTCATAGCATATTCATCACATGAGATCAATGTAAAAAGTATATTTATATTAAGGGTAGCATCCAAGCATTTGAAATTGAATAAGCGAGAAGTTTTCAAGCATAATAAATATGTTTAAGGGGATCATGATTAAGATAAGTTCTTATTAGCATCAAGGATATAGTTGAAATTTTAAACATGTAAACAACTTTCAAATAGAGTTCAATATTATCTTAAGAGTTGAAGTTGAAATATATCAATTTATATATTATTCATCAAAATCAAGATTATTTCTAACTATGATACTCAATTAATATTCAAAGATGATTTCATGCAAATATGGTGACAATGCATAGTTTTAGCTTGATGGATTCAATGTTAAGTCCTTGTTATTAATTTGCATCTTTTTATCTTTTGTTTCAACAACTAATGATCATTATTATCAAGAGATTAGAAAATTTAATGACAAAGTTAATAAGTTTCTTGGGAAGTGGAGAGACACTTCATATTCTCTGTCATGTATAGATTACAAACAAGATGACATTTTAGTGAACATTAGAGAAGTCATGGCATCATCAAGTTCTTCTTTGAAATAGGTTCAGCCTAAAGATGACAATGCAAATTTCAGACTGCAGAGATAGTTCAGTTTCTTCATGACAGAATCAAGTAGTTAAAGGAAGATTTGTTTTACATTAGGGGTAATTATGCTCATTTTGAATGTCTCCTAACTAGGAACTATGTAGCTTATATGAAAGCCATAAATCGCATCAAAAACTCAGAGACAAAATTGGCCAAGGCTCATCATAGGATTGATGAATTAGAGACGATTGTTGATGTTATGGCTGAATAAATAGTTTTATTTTATTTCATTTCTTTTAAGTGTTGAATCTTTTAGATGTAATATTGTGACTGTTTATATTTGCATATAAGTTTTTATTCTCAATGTTTTTCAATTTTCTTAATCTTTATAAAGTTTTATGCTTGTGATGTTGAATTATGTTTTATGTTTCATAAGTGCATTCTTATATTGTTTCAAGCATTGGATATTTATATGTGATTAAAAGAATACAAACAGTTTTTAAGCATAGTTTATTCTCTATAACTCAAAAGTGTAAATTCATGATCTTATTGGGTCTTATTTTAAGCTACGAGGTTCTATTTCTTGTTTGTGCTACCAATGTATCTCTCTTACTGTTTTTACCAAGAAGACAATTACTGAGATTTGAGTCATAGAATTAATAAGTCTCTTAGGAACTAGTTGTGACCCTACATATTCTCTGCTTCATCTATATTAGATGACACCTAGTTGAACAGATGATATACACAGTTGAGAGGTGGTCAAAGATGGAGCAAGATAAGGTTGAGGGAAATAACTAGATTTGTCTTTTAAAGGAAGAGGTGAAGCATTTGAAGAAAGAATTCAGGTATGCCAAAAAGGCTAATATTTGTTCAGATCTTCTTTTGACAAGCCACTGTATAGCTTATGAGGATGTTATGGGTTGAGCTGCGGCTTTGGAGAAGAAATTATTTGAGGCACAACAGAGGATTGAGGAGTTAATGGCAGTTATTGAGGTTTTTAGGAAGTAGATGTTTTTAATTCTATTTTTGCTAAGTGGATTTTTATTATTCTCTTAAAGATTTTATTTTAGTTACCTTTTTATATTGTGTGTTATGATTATGTGTTTAGTCTTTATAATAATTTTGATTCTTTTTAAGAGATCAAGCCTTTAATCATTATTATGGAAGGCATGACTAGGAGTGAAATTCCTATTCGAGACCTTAAACTATGAAGTTTCCCAAGCAGACTTGATAATACCTTAGGACTGCAATAACATTAGAGTTTGAATATTTAAAGTTTATTAAGATTTTTAGAATGGTTTAGCTCAAAGCAGTAAACTCATATCAATTCAAATCCAAGGCAGTTTATCAGAGGCATCTAGAATATATAGTAATGAAAAGTACAATCAAGTTAGATAACTTATCTCTTTTGGCACTTTCTTTTTTGAATTTCTCATTTTAGCTCATAAGTGATGTTGCCAGTCTTGACTAAACATTTAGCTTTTGCTATGAAGTTCTTAATGCTGCATCTGAGGTTTGATATTATCCGGGATAAAATCTTGATTTGTTCAATCCTTTTCTTGCATCCAGAATTAAACTTGTTGGCTCATTTGCTTAGATTTGTGAGCTAAGCAGAAGGTTTTAATTTTTCATTATTCTCATTCTTCTTCTATGCTCATTTCAAGCTTTCCTGAATACACTTAAGAAATTCTTGCACTTACTCTTCATTGATAGGTTCAAACAAATATGAACATGTATTGATATTTTATTAGTGCAAGGTATCATCTTAACCAAAATAGTATGCTGAGAAATAGGCTGATGAATTAAAGCAATTTTCATGAATAGACAGGATAACTATTCTACTTTAATCAATCATAGAGTTATCTGAACTAGCACAGTTGTGAATAGCAGTTAACCTTATATGCTAGATCAACTCAACTTTATCTTTAATGATTTTGAGCATAATAATTTAGTTTTGTTATTTTACTCTGTTTTTAGTTTTATGTCTTTTAGGCATTCTTATCTTTAAGTTATTTATTATCTGAATTTTATTTTTCTTCCTAATTATCTTTAGAATGTTATTTTATATTTTTTTAATTTTTTATTTGTCCTAGTGTGAATTCTATGTTCTACCTATGTATTCATGAGTGAAAAGGATATGTACAGAAAACACCATATATGAATTTTTATTTCTATCAATGTATAGTTAACTAAGCAATCAAAATTCTAAATATGATTTCTAATTTCTATTAATATACAAATTAATGAATAATAGAAATGTAAAATTCTTGAATATAAATTTGTTTCTACAGACATGTAAATAATTAGAAATAAGTAATTGAAAGACAAAACATGAATTCTTATTAACAAGAGAATGAACAAGTAGAAATATGCAAGTAAAATTTCAAATGTGAATTCTAATTTCTATCAATATACAAATGAGTTATTATAGATAAAATTTCAAATCCTAATTTCTAGCAATGGGTATGCAAGCAAAAATTTAAATGCAAATAATGACACTTAATTAAATCATTTGGGTTTAGGTACCATATTTACACTTACCTTTTGGTTCCTGTGAGAATTGCTCTATTCATCCAATGTTGAGGAACTATTTTTCTTTTGAAGAAACTTGGTTTTTCATCATGTCTTCGTTTTGTTTCTTCAGACCAAGTCTCCTTTCTTTTTTTACTTCTTCTTCAGGAGTTTGTTTCCTTGACTTCCTGCACTCAAGTTAGTCTCAATAGTAACATAAATAATGTGTGAGTACAAAGTGTTTTGTCCCTTAGTAATTGTCTTTGGCTTATCTTAATATTTTTCTTATCAATTTATAAGCTAAGACATCTTTAGAAATGGTGTGATGGAGAGCATGTAGAGAAACTTAACATTTTCATATCTGCTCTCGTTTCATCCTCACTTATGCTAATATAGATAATTTTCCATAGATGAGGATCATTTGACTATAAGATATATTTTCAATCTCTTCTTTCATTATGCATAATTGGATCTATTGAAAATATGGAAGTGGAGAGATGGAGTATCCTTTGGAGAATAAGGAGGATGACATTATTGAGTAAGCTAAATGGATCACTAGAATTGTTTATCTAGCCTGCTCTGATACTACTTGTAGAATCTTATAGCATGACTCAACCTAAGAAGGGAGGGGTAAATTGGATATATAAAAATTCATTGCTTAACCCCTATTGAACCATTTCTCACTTTTTGTGCTTGTGTGTGGTGTGTTGTAGAATAAATAAGAAAATAGTAAACTGCATGAAGGATAAAGCAAATAACTAAACACACACAAATAACATAATTTTTTATAGTGGTTCGGGAGCCCCATTCCTACATCCACTCTTCCAAGAGCACACACTCATTATACCTTGTACTTCAGGTTCTACTATATCCCATATAATGGAAATATAATAACCCTCCTAGCACTCTTTTAGATTCTAGTTTTAGGGAGTATAAAAAAGTGTTCCCAACACTCTTCTGGATTTTAGGTCTAGGGGCATAAGCATAGTGTTCCTAGTACTCTTTTGGTTTTCACAAGCTCATCAGGAAACTCATTAGTTTTGAAAATCACCAACAAACTTAATGGTTTCCCTAAACTCACCAACAACTCAAACAATGTGGTCTTCTTGAGCTCACTATAAACTCATTGGTTTTTCAGATTAACTAGAAAACTAATACACATTTAAGCATAGGGGAAGATGAGATCTTTTATTGCTCTAGTAATACAAAAAGATTTTCCCAAAATATAAACTCAATGGCCATAAAGATATTCAAGTTGAAGCTCATAAAAGATAGAAAATAGTTTAAGCTCTTGGCCATGGGTGGAAGAATTTACTTAAGGTAAAGCACATTTGAAATGTCTTCCTTCACCACATTTGAAATGTCCACATTTGAAAGTTGGGATTAGTGCAGGAATGAGAGCAGCTATAAATGTAGACGACCATTGTGATTTCTGCCATTGGGTTGCATGCCTTTTGATTTGTCATGAGTTGCTACAATGTCATTTTTTTATAGAGAGAAAGATGAGCTATTGTTGAAATATCTTTTCTCATTTTGACTTACACAACTAGAAAACTGATAGTGCCACTTGTTATTGAAAATGGTGACTAAAACCAGTTTGCACAATGAAAGCACAAGTGCAGATGCTATTTAGATACAAGTTATATAAATAAATTAATCTAGCATAAGTCATGGCCTCTCTCTATCTACATTTGTTTGCCAAAATTTTTAAATAAATTCTCCTAGGAGATTTATCTATTAGTTGATCCTTCATGAGTATGATTTATCTATTGTAATTAATAGATGAACTCTTGTGCTATAGATGAAGTCGAACTGATTAACAAACAAACTTAGCTTTGTCTTGCTCAAACAGATGAAGTATGATATTCTTCTTTTGTTTTACATACATACATTTGTTGAAAGTAAAAGACAAATTCTGCTTTACTTTGTCTTGGATGAATTAGGCTTTGCACTTCGTCTATAGGTTTGTTTATAGTAAGTTGCAGACAATGTACCTATGCATTGAAGTTCACTTATCCAAGTAGCCACTTTGTCTATGCAGCTTTGTATTTCCTCATTGTGTAGCTTCCACTTCATCTTCTACTTTATCTATTGTAATTGTCAAATTTTATCTTACAGACGAAGTCAAACCCTCATTTGTTTTGCATTTTTTGAGCAATAATGGAGTTTGTCTATTTAACTTTCTTCTTACCTCATTCTTGATTTGTCTATCTTTGCTCAAATTGCTTAGATGAAATTGCTTTACTTTGTCTTTACATCTTGTCTTTTTATCCTTTAGCAAATTCTTTCTTCTTGCTTTGTTAGTTAGACAAAGTCTTTTCCCTTTGTGAATGATTGTTTGGGTAGTTGTTTCTCTATTTTTTCTTCTTTCTTCATTTGTCGGAGAGTATGATGAAATTACTTTTTATTACTTTATCTTAGACAATCTCTAGCTAATAGATGATCCGTAGTTTAAGCACTCTAATTATGGCTTCATCTTCAACTTTTTCTGTCACTGGATTTGTCTATGGAGATTTCTCATTGGATTTTACACACAAAGCAAACTCCTTGTAGCTCATCTATGAAGCCTTGTTTTGTTCTTCTACTTCTTCTATGATCTTCAATAATTTAACCCCTTTGGAATGTGGCATATAGTTGAGGTTGTTGATCGCAGTTTTTCACTTAGCAGTTTTTTGCACTTACTACTTTGTTGGCATCATATAATTAGAATGTATATATCCTTATGTAATGTGCATGTATTGTGGAGCACAGATAATATGCATCTATATTTAAGCACATAATATGAAAATTCAATAGAGTATAGTACTAAATATGATTCAACAAATTAATATATTAAAGAATGATAACTAAGATTAAGCGCACCATGAAGTGAAAGATGTATGCTTGTATATTTAAACATTCACGATTATGTGTACATTTTTTTATCAATTAATATTTATCAAATCATAATTATGCATATGAAAATGACAAACTATGTTTGTCTATCAAGTGTTTGATAAAATTTCTCAATGGGGACAAAGTGAATTTGGGAAAAATGGATTAAGACCATAGTTGGCTATTAAATAAGTAATAAAATTGAGTATTAGAAGCCCCAAATATATGATTAAAAGAATGATTGAAAAATGGGGAGCTATAGTAATGAGTTAGGGTGAAATTTTCAAGTAGAATGCATTTTGAGAAAAACAATTATCTCTAAAAGTGGGCAGCAATATGGTGTGTTTGTGCCAACTATAAATGGGATTTATTTTCCTTGAATTAGTGAATGAATTGTTAGTATAATCAGCTAGGATAATTTTCTTGAAATTGTGATAAGTTTTGCTATAGAGTGATGAGTTAAAATCCACCATTTGGTAAACTGAAAAAGGGACTACGCTGAATTTTTGAAACACTCATAGATCAAGTTAGTATTGATCCACTAAGGTTGTTTTAATGCCTAAAATTTTACCAAATTATGTAATGAGTGATGAGATGTGGAAAATGATAATGTAAACCCCAAATATCCAAGGGAATGGATGGGTAAAATTCACTTAGAAATGCATGCAGTTGAGTTGGATTTCCATGTGGTTGTTTGTGAATGCCCAAAGTGATATATGTATTGTTTGTAGGATCCATTGGACCTTAATTTAAGAGTAAAGTGTGAATTGAAGATTGTGGATATATTCTCATTTGAGGTAAGTAGTTTTTTCCCAAATTTATGTATGAATGATCATGATCTATTACACCAGCTTACGAGCACCGAGTTTGATTGGTATTTGTTTTTATTGCACTGTGATTGAATTTATGAGATCACTTTATGTTTGATTTGACCATATGATCATTGTATTATCATTGGAGCTTTTCATGTGATATTTTGTGAATTGGTTTTGGCTATGTGATTTGAGTTATTTTTGGAGATGGCATTGCATTGGCATTCATGTGGTTATATAATTATATGTATATGCCCATAGTGGCTTTGGTGGTGATTGCCTATGTGGCTTGTTGATCGCCTGTGTCGCATATGTTACCTATGTGGATTATTAATCACTTATGTGGTGTACATTGCCTGTGTGGCTTGTTTATCACCTATGTGGCATATGTTACCTGTGTGTATTGTTGATCGCTTGTGTGGCATACATTACCTGTGTGGCTTGTTAATCGCCTTAATGGCATATGTTTGCCCTAGTGGCTTATAATTATGATATATATGTATTTATGAGCATGCATTGCATGTGTGGCATGGTTGCATGGACATGATTTGAGCTCAGTTGTATTTTATTTGATTTTTAATATTTGATATTACATTTCTTACTTATTGAGTTTGCCAATACTCACTCTTTCTTTCTTTTATAATTTTAGATGCCAGGAATGACGGAGAAGTCCAACCGGGGGTTGGTGCTTAAGAAGGGGACTAGGCGTATTAGCGGATGAGAGGATGATGGACATGTTGAATTCATTTGTTATTCTTATTTCCTGATTTGTTGTGGATGAGAGGAGATGTGATGGAATTTATTCCTTCATTTGTTGTTCTTTATTTATGGGTCAGAGTGATGTTCATAAGGAGCATAATTCAGACTTGTGGTGTGGTGTATGAGCCAACATATGAATTTGTGATTGTATATGGAGTTGATCCATGATTATTTAGTTTATTGTCATGCTATGAGACCGTTATTTGATTCTAGGATTGGGAATGTATGTAATATTGTAATGATTGTATGTGTAGGTATAGCAACCCTCATATTTCAGGGGAGACTCAACTAGATCTTCGGTAGAATATTTCCCTAGAATATGAGTATGTAGCACCCTAGAAATTGGGGTATTACAATATGCAACCTCACTGCCACTCATCCTCATAATCAAGACTCATGTATCACCTCATCATCAATTCACTCACATCCATTTGCATTCATTAACGTTATATCATTACTTCACCCAATCTCATAATCAATTCATTCCCATCCAGACATATCATTCTAAATACATCATTATCAGCAATTCATTCTCTTTAAAACATATTCATTATTTACATTCTGGTCAAAGGTTCACATTTATCATCATCAGCATATCATCCTTATGTATATCTATTCCTCATCACATATTCACAAATCACAATATTTCTACTCAAACATCACATGGCATGCCATTCAGATACATCTAGACACCACATGGGTGTTATATCATATTCATAACTGTGCCATTCGGGCAAGGTGACACCCCACAGGTGTCACATCATATCGTAACCATGTCATTCGGGTAGGGCGACACCCCACAGGTGTCATATCAGATCATGATCGAGCCATCTAGGTAGGGCTACACCCAACGGGTGTCATATCAGATTAGAACTGAGATATCTAGGCAGGGCAACACCCCATGGGTATCATATCATATTAGTGCCATCTAGGTATATCATTTTCAGTTTGCAAGGGCCCAATGCCACCAAAGGCATATCTCAAATCATTCATTTACATCTTTACTATCCATCCATCAAAAAATCCCCCATCTCATATAATACCATTACATATCATATAACAACCACCCGTCCATACAAACATCCCTCATCTAACATCATATCATTACATACCACATAATGCAATCATGTTCATCATGATTCATGCTCATGATGGAATGCAAAGCAATGCAATTTCAACAACATTTTAATTAACATTGTAAATCATTCAAAGCCATTGCATATTAATATAGAATTTCATCATTTCAATCAACAATGCAATACAACAAATATCACTTAATAAACTCATGGAATACTCATTATCCCCATCAATCCTCACATTCACATAACATAATAAACTTTATTTTATATAAAAGCATGGGATACTCTTTATCCGCAAAATCCACATGTTCACAAAAGATAATAAACACTAATTAATGTAAACTCACGGGATGCTTGCTATCCCTAGCAATCCACACATCCACATAGTAAAATAAACATCATTGAAAATATTGTAGGCCCCAAAGATTAAGCAAAAACCCAAGAGGGAAGGGGTAAATTGAGTACTTAAAAATTATTTCTCAACCCTTTTAGAATTAATCATCCCTCTAGCAATCATTCACTTAATCAATAAATGTATAAATAAATAAGACACAATAATTTTTATAGTGGTTTGAGTAAATACTCTACTCCACTCTTTTAAGAATACTTTTCTCTTAGTGTCTTGGGTGCCACTATTCCCAATAGTAGAAATACAATAGTACACCCAACACTCTTTTAGATTCAAGCTCTAGGGGGCGTGAATAAATAGCTCTTATCTATACTCAGACAGTCACAACTCTTCTTGAATCTAGTCTCAACTACTAGCTCAAAGAATTTACAAAGAATGAATATTAGAAGTTTAAGCACAAGTATTTTTCAGTAAGCACAGGGGAAGGTTAATAGGTCATGATAGGTTATCTTCACACTCATACTGAGTGTACCTCGACAGAGCTACCAGGTGAGTTCGTTGCCTTTGGGCCCTTAATAAAAAAAAGGGGCAGCTATGACTCATGGTCTAACACTCAAGGATCGCATTACATTAATCCAGGTATGAATTACTCTAACATGAAGATACCAAATATGCAATAAAAGTTCAAGTAGAAGAAGAAAGACTATTAGCCATGGAACATAGAAAGGGGTACTACCCCATGAATGTCATTATAAAAAAATTACAGAAGATAAATAACTTTTATAAGGCTGTGACTTTCCAATGAAAATCGATTACAATAGTGATGAGGTTTTAACAAAAATTTGGAAGAAAGGGACAAAGGTATCTTCATCTTTGCAGAGGAGAGGAAGCACCAGCTGAACCTTCAAGAGAGACTCCAGGGGGTTCTGGTTCCATTGATGAGAGGATCCCAAATATAGGCGAGCCTCGGATGCTTGTCATCATTGTGGAGCGGAGGAATCTTCACTGTTTGCTCCGTGATTGAAGAGATGCCAGATAGGTTACTGTTCATCTTTTGACTTTGTCGGATGCTTTTCCACCGAAAAGCAGATTCTTCGCAAAAGGTGACAGGATCCTTCTGATGGCGATGAACATGTGTTGTGACAGGTGGTCAGCATGACAGACCAACGTCCATCGATTGTACAAGAGTCCTGAGAGGAATTCTATGTGTCTAATTCGAGTTCTGTTAGAACTCGGTATTGGGACTCAGTGAGTCCGAGCATGTCTTTGTTGTCCTATGCGAGGTCTTCAGTAGAACCTTCAGATTCAACCCGGGATTTGGTCAGAGAAGTCTGATGCTGAGACGTAGCCGGAGATAGCTCAGATTGGATTTGGGTGAGGACCAGCATAAGATCCTCTGGAGACTTGGCCAAGGAAAGACGGTTTTGGATGGTCATCTTCTGGGAAGCCAGATGAATTCCTTCATTTGTTTCTTCAATGTAAGATTGTCTTTTTGTGGAAGGGAGTTGATTGAAGAACTTTTGGACATTGATGAGATACGCCGTAGAGGCATTGTATGTATCCCACCATTTCACCTTGTAGACCCTAGCCAAAGATCCTGGAAAGGGACTTTGATTGGCTTGGAAGCAGAACTCCCATTTACAGATCCATGCCAATCCAAACTTCATGCAAAAAATGTAGATTTTTTGAAAGCATAGCTCATATGGCTTGGATGCATATTTTGAAATAAAGTGGTTGAAACCTTCAGCCACTAATTGAGGAAAGATTTCATGGATTGC
>JAYJMB010001388.1:5239-16711 GCA_036873735.1 Pouteria campechiana
TGTCTTCTGAAATGCTTCTTAATGTTTTCTGAAATGTTTCTTAGCATTTCTGAATTGCTTCTAAGGATTGGAATTAATCCTGAAGTCACTTCTGATAGCGTTCTTATTTGCTTCTTAGCTTCCAACGAGGTTTTGAGTAACCTTTGAGATACTTTTGAATCTTCAAAAAATGGTTCTTATGCTTATGCCTGTTTTCTGAAATGCTTCTAAAATATTTCTGAATACTTTTGAAATGCAGAATTTCTTCAGAAACATTTCTGAAGTTTGAGTTGTTTTTGTTTTTGCATTCTTTTAAATTAATTTCTGTAAAGTCTTAACAGTTACTCTCCTTTGTAAATTAATGCTACAACATGTGGAAAGTAATCAGTTAATACCTTTGTTTATCATAAAAATTTAATTGCTTAATTATATTCATCATAAAAATCAAGCTAAGTATGATGGTTAAACACAACATTAACCCCCTTTTTGATGATGACAAAATATTCAAGTAATGAACCTTTCATAAAATATGCAATAGAGAAATTTAAAGTGGTTAACTGCATGTTTAATAAATTTATGTATAATATGCAGTGCTTCTAGTAACTTAGTATCCCCCTGAATAGATGCACTAAAATACACTAAGATTTTCTTTGATTTCTCTTATTTTTCTACTCTGATTTCTTCTTAAGTTATTCTGATATTTCTCCCTAAATTACTCTCATATTTCTCCCCATTTTTGTCATAATAAGAAAGGCTTGAAAGAAGGATTAAAAGTTTTCTTTCTGAAGATTTTAAAATGTGTGCGAATGAACGTCAAAATTTCTGAACTACTAACGTCAAAAGTTCTGAGGGAGTGCAAAACAATATTTATTGGGCTTCTGAGATTGGGTGCACGCGTCAGAAGTTCTGAAGCAAGTCTTCAAAATTTTTGAGGATGTTCAAAAGACTATATTTTAGTGCAGAAATGATTCTGAAACTCTATCAGAGTTTCTGAAATCCTTTAAAAAATTCTACAAAGATAAATATGCAACATTCATGTAAAGACAATTAAATCATTTAATATGCAATTAAGTAAAAGGATCTAATATGCCTAGTTCTCTCCTAATTTTGCTAAATCTATCCTCTAGAAGTGGCTTTGTAAAAATATTTACTAACTAATCTTTAGTCGGTACAAATTCTAAGCAAAAATTATGATTTTGAACATGATTTCTAATGAAATAATGGCTAATTTCTATATGCTTAGTTTTGGAATGCAACATTGGATTTATTGTCAGACTTATGGCACTAGTATTATCACATTTGATAGCTATATCAACAAATTTCAAACCAAAATCACCTAATTTTTGTTTCATCAATAAAATTTGAGCACAACAACTACCTGCGGCTACATATTCAGCGTCAGCAGGTGATAATGCAATAGATGTTTATTTCTTAGAGAGTCATGATATAACTATGATTCCAAGAAACTGACAAGTTCCTGAGGTACTCTTCCTATTTACCTGATATCCAGCAAAATCTGCATCTGAGTATCCAATCATTCAAAATCTTAACCTTTAGGATACCACAAACTGAGGTTTGGAGTGTCTAAAAAGTATCTAAGGATTCTTTTTATAGTAATGAGATGTGATTCTCTAGGATCTAATTGGAATCTAGCACATATACAAACACTAAATATTATGTCTGGTTTACTGTCAGTTAAGTATAATAAAGATCCTATCATCCTTCTATAAAGTTTATTGTAGACAAATTTACCTTTTTCATCTTTGTCTATCTTTATTAATTTGCTTACTGGTGTTTCATATCTTTTGTCATTTTCAATGTTGAATTTCTTTGGCAGTTCTTTTGTATATTTTTCTCGGTGGATGAAAATTCCTTCTTTCATCTGCTTAACTTGCAATCATAGAAAGAAGTTAAAGTTCTCCTATCAAACTCATTTTGAATTCACTCTACATTATCTTGGAGAATTTTTTGCAAAGATTTTTATTAGTTGTACCAAATACTGTATCATCAACATAAATCTAAACTATAAGGATATCATTCATAGCATGCTTAATGAAGAGAGTGATATCAACTTTACCCCTTGAGATACCTTTCTCAATTAAGTATTTGCTTAACCTCTCATACCAGGCTCTAGGAGCCTATTTTAAACCATAGAGAGCTTTCTTAAGTCTAAAGACATGATTTTGACTATGAAGATCTTCAAACCTAGGGGGTTGTTCAACGTAAACTTCTTCATTAATGAATCTATTTAAGAATGCACTCTTTACATTCATTTGATACAACTTTAAATCCATATAGGATGCAAAATAAAGAGCATTCTAGTGGCTTCTATCCTTACAACAAGGGCGTATGACTCTTCAAAGTCAATACCTTCTTCTTGACAATACTTCTTTGCTACTAATCTTGCCTTATTCCTCACTATAATTTTTGATTCATCCAATTTGTTTTTAAAGACCCATTTAGTACCTATAACAAATTGATGGTCTGGTCTTAGAACAATAGTCCACACATCATATTTTTTAAATTGGTCTAATTCTTCTTGCATAGCTAAAATTCAGTTTTCGTATTCTGAAGCTTGGTCTATGCAAGTTGGCTCTAGTTGAGAAATAAATGCAAAATTGCCACATATTTGGTGACAAGATGATCTAGTTCTAACTCTATTGTAAACATCACCAATTATTTAGTTTTCAGGATGAGTAATAAATCTTCAATCTTTAGGAATATAAGAGTTATCTTCCTTATTTACCTTTGTTGTGGATGGTTCAGCTTCATTCATTGATGTCTCCGATTATGGTGCTTCTGCTTATTTATCTTGTTACTTCAGTTTCTTCACATTTGTTGTAAGGTTTTCTGACTTATTATCAAAATTACTAGTTCTTTTCATAAAGTTAGTATGTTTATCAAATTTAACATGAATAGATTTTTCTACAATCTTAAGTCTTAAGTTGTATACTCTAAATGCCTTCTAACAATGGAATAACCAATGAATATTTCATCATCAGATCTGTTATCAATTTTTCCAAGGCTTTCCTTACCATAGTTAAGAACGAAATATTTGCAGCCGAAAGTATAGAAATAAGAAAAATTTGGTTTCTTACCATAAAATAATTTAAATGGAGTTTTATTGAGTAAGGGCCTAGTGAAGATTCTATGGATAATGTAGCATGAAGTGTTCATTACTTCAACCTAAAAATATTGAGGCAGAATGTATTCACTTAAAATAATCATTGCATTCTCTTGCAAAAATCTATTTTTTTCTCTCAGCTACTCCATTTTGCTTGGGTGTTCTTAATGCAGAAAAAGTTTGAAGAATTTCTTTGCTTTCAAAAAATTTATGAACCTATGATTTTTAAATTCTCCACCATGATCGCTCTTTATGACAATAATATGAAAGCTTTATTCATTCTACATGCTCTTGGTAAATACTTTAAAGAATGAAAAAGTTTCATCTTTCGAGGCTAGAAATATTACTTAGGTGAATCTACTATAGTCATCTATGATGACATATGCGTAATATTTTCTTCCAAGGCTTCTAGTTCTTGTTGGTCCAACTAGATTCATATGTAGCAACTAAAGGGGCTTTGTTGTGTATACTTCTTTGTTTGGTTTAAATGATTCCTTTATTTGCTTACCTTTCAAGCAAGCATGACAAAACCTTTCTAGTCAAATTTAAGTTTGGGTAAGCCAACAACAAGATTTTTATTGTATAGTTTTTCAATCAGTTTCTTGTTGGCATGTCCTAGTCTTTTATGCTATTGCATGGATTTATTATCATTAGCAACAAGACACTTAGCTTGGATATCAGAAAGATTAATTAAATATACATTTTCATGTCTTCTACCAAGTATTACAACTGAATGAGACTTATCTAGAATTGAACAAAATTGAGATTCAAACACAACCTTATAGCCTTTGTCACAAAACTGACTAACACTTAGAAAATTGTGTTTCAATCCTTCTCCAAGAAATATGTCTGAAATTGAGGTAAATAGTGGTTGGTTGACCTTACTAATCTCAACCACTATACCTTTTGCACTGTCCCCGAAGGTCACTATTCTACTAGATTTCATTTTTAGTTCTGTGAACAGCTAGCTCCCTATTCCCTATCATGTGCCTTGAGCAACCACTATTGATATACCATATGTTGCTCCTCATGGCTCTCAAGTACACGCATGTAAATAAGATTAAGTTTTAACTTTTGGTACACATTTGGCAATGAGTCCAACTTGGTTAGTGGCAAGAAACTTTGGTACCCATTTCTTCTTATGTACCACTATTCTAGCTGATGGAGACTTGGTTGCATTTAGTATACATGTAACTTCCTTGGGAACCCAGATCATTGTCTATTTGAGTCCTTGCTTTCTTCCAAAAGCGTTACTTTGTTTCCAATGTTGCGACTGTTCACCTTTCTTTTTAGGATTCATTCTTAATAAGGTGGAAGTTGTAAGGCCCTGAAAATTTCAAAAATGTAAATTTTTACTATTATAAAGTTTTGGTAATTTTTTTGGCATGACATACTGTAAAATTAAAATTTTGAGAAATTTTATTATAAAAAAATAGTAAAAATAGATAAAAAAAATACATATTATTGTGAGGATAATGAAGACATACATTAATCAATGATTTACAAGTGAAGAAAAAATCAAAAATTGTATGTGGAAAGCTAAAAAATAAAGTTGCCAATAATTTTTGATAAATTTTGGTTAAAATCAAATTTAGTTAAGAAATAAGTAATAAAATTATATAAAGATTATATTTAATGGATGAATAATTAATTTGAATATATGATTTATTAAATGAATGGCCAAAGATGAGAAGTAGATGGGGTTTTGAAAATCCAAGATGAGTACATGTGTATGGAATTAAGTGGAAGCATGGACTACCAACATAAAAATGATATAAAATCCCATTGTAATACCCATCCCCATCCTCTCCCAACATGAAAGCCTCTGTTTATGACCTCTTCAACATGATTTCTTTCTCCTATCATCCCAATTTTCTATTTTGATAGATTTTACTTCAAGTGATCACTAGCAAATGATGTTTCAAGTGATTAGTGCCCCCTAGCTTCCAATTTCTTGTGTAATAAAGAGATAACAGCCACTAAATCTCAATGTCTTGTTGTTGATTAGTGGGACCCATCACAAAAACTTGGAGATTAAGGTAAGAGCTTAATTTAATTTGCATGTTGAAGATGTTTAGGGAATGTAAAACAATGTAGAAAATTGATAAAAACTCAAACCCTAATTCAATGGGGTTGCCAAAATTTTAATGAGGATAAAAAGGGGGTGTAATTAAGGTGCCTAATCCTAGATTAATAATTGATTTATTTCAGTTATGGTTCAGCAATAAACAACATGAAAACAAGCTGTAGAAATGGTAGTTTAAGAATGATTGTACCTTGCTGTCCACGTTGATTAGAGGCTAAAAAATTTAGAATGTATGCAAGGTAATTAGGCCAATTTCTAAAGGGTTAAATATGATTTAATTACCATCATAATATGATTGAAATTGAGCTTAAAAAGTAATGCATCTAGGGTAAATTAAATAGGCAGTTAGGTGATGCATTTATTGTATTTTGGAATGCATAATACAAAATTTCATTGAATAGACTGTGATTTTGTGGCAGAGTTAAGGCACCATTAAAGGGTGTATATAGGAGCTTAAGGGCAGTGCAAGTCAATTAGTATCATAAGGTAAGCAGATGTTTTTTTTAAGTTCAATTTGGTGCATTGAATTGATTGCAAATTAGATAATTATTTTTGAAACTTTTTGGTACATAAGTCATATTATTTTAAGTATGCATTATACACCATGTAATCATGATTAATGTATTGTATTAGGATGAATTAATTGTAATATATAAAAAATCAGATGGAAAATGCAAAATTTGTATGAATAGTGTACTGATAGAAAATCTTACCAAGTACCCATCAAATTCGTATGAACAGTGTACTGACAGAAAACCTTACCAAGTAACTCTCTTGAGATTGATTAAAAACTAATGTAATGATGTTATTTAGCAAAAATAAAAATATGAGGGTTAAAATAGATAAAACTGAATACTAACAAACCCAATTTCATAAACAAACTCCATCATTTGACCCGTAAAGAAAATCAGAACATTAAATACTCTGAAAATGTGTTGCTAATAGCATCCTACCCTTTTGAATTTTTGTTTTATTTTTAATCTTCTCATTTTGACTTATTTTAAGCAAAAATTTTTACACACATTATATTATATTAGGGTGAATTACAAAAATATTTTGAGTGGCAATAGAGATGTAGAATTTTTTCTAAAATTTTTATCTATAATTTTATACTTTATTTTTTTAAATTACTCAATTTACATTATTTTAACCTAATTTGACTTGAAATTTGGATCAAACTATTTTTAATATTATTGGGAGTCTATAAAAAAAATTTAGGTCAAGCAAAAATTTATAAACTGGGAAATAAAAATTTTATTTTAGAATTTGTGTATATGTATTTTATGCCCCCGAGAGTATCAATAAATTCTAGTTTTGGCGCCTGGTTAGCATGGACCATAGTATGGCTCATATATATATATTATGATGGCTATGGGGCCAACTAGTGTTAGTCATGTGGCGAAGAGTGGCCTGGTTAGTCAATAGGCAGTTGTGTGGTCAGCTGGCATGGTTGGGCGTTGCTATTAGCCTGGATGACTTGATTGCTATAATTTTTCTTAGTAGCTTATATAGGCATGTTTATGGAGAACTAGTACTCTTATGAGGCGATAAGGGTGGGGTACCACTAGATACAGCAATGTGGTTGTGTGGACCTGGTAGGCTTCTAGTTGGGAGTACCGGGATAGAGTTGACGGGCTGGGCTGAAGAGTGAAATGGTAGTGTTTTGACTTGTGTGCCTCTCGAAAAAGAGTGTGTGGATGATTGAGGGGTGTGTAGATAGTTGTGGAGTGTGTAGATGATAGTGGAGCAATATACTAGCATAGGAGGTGGTGTTGTAGTATAGATTGGCAGATAGAAAGGGCAGTATGATGTATTAGTATTCAAGCTGGTATTGACCAGTTAACTATGTATACAATATCATTATGAGTATGCCTATGAAATAATTAATGAAATATTAAAATTAAAATCTTAATAAACCTGGACATTGATTGACTGTAGCATCCTACATATGACATGATATGTTTTGTCTGTTTGCATCATTGTTTACTGCTCTATTTACTATTGGTTATTATATTATTAATAGTAATATTTTTTTGCTTACCTGCTTACTGAGTTTTACCTAGACTCACTTTTATTTAAATTTTTAGTTGACAGGCCAGAAGACGAAGCCCAATAGGGTGTTGGGTCTCGTGATGGGGCTAGGTCGAACACCATTAGAGGCTTTACTCCTTTTAATGATGTATGATGATATATATTATTGAATGGATTTTGGATGAATATTAGACATGTATTATTATTTAGTTGTACAGCGTGTCATTTTATAGTGTGGATATATATGATTTGATAGCTAAGGTACAGTGTACCCCGATCTTGGTATATGGGTGTTGTGGAGGCGATAGTTATATATTATATGCAAGAAATGGTAGGGCCTAGAGAAGGCCATATTATATTTGCATATTTAAGGGTATTTGTAATGTAATTATTGTGGTTTAGCATATTGTATACAGGACAACGGTAATAAACTAGGGAAGACTCTGCCAAAATTTCCTCTGAATTTACCACTAGTGACGCTCCAGGGAGGAGGGGTGTTACAAAAGTCAAGGTTTTTTTTTCGGGGCATTATTTCAAGGGTTGACTTTCTCAAGTTCACTGATGGTATTTTGATTACTCTTGATCATGGAGTTTTTCTCCTTTAATTTGGAGCATTAAATGGTAATTTTTTTAAGCTCTTTTCTAATCTCCTTGTATTTGTTTTTCAAAATCATTAAGTTTGAATATAGTTATCTAACATCTCCTCATGACTTGGAGTTTTAGTGTCAGAAGTTACTTCTTCTTCATGGATGGACATGAAGTTAAAACCTGTGTCAAATTCATTGTGATCATTTTTGTTTGGTGAAAGTAGATTGATCTGTGCTTCATGTTCTTCATCCTCTTCTCTTTCACCTTCATTCATCATGTTCTCTAGCACTTTCCATGCTACTAGACCCTTCTTTTTCTTGTTAAATTTTTTATTGGTTCTGTTGTTCTTCTTCTTCTTCTTTTTCTTCTTCTTATTCTTGTCAAAATAAGAATTGTACTCCTTCTTTTCTGATCACTTTGCTTATCAAGTTCTGGACAGTCAAACTTCATATGCCCAATCTCCCCGTAATTGTAGCACATGGGAGACTCTTTATATCTATCTTTTCTTCTTGAGTCATTTCTTGAACTGCTCTTGAATTTTTTCTTCTTCAACATGGATTTAAATCTTCGGGTGATCATTGTCATGTTCTCATCATCATCTCCACTTGTTGATGCTTCACTTTGAACGTTTTTAGCTTCTGACTCCTCTCTAAGGGCAATTATCTTCTTGCCCTTAGGATCTTCTAGATTCTTTTGTTTTATCAATACCTCATGGGTCATGAGAGAACGCATGAGCTTTTCTAGGCTTATTATATCTAGATTATTTGCTTCATGGATAGCTGTTACTTTAGGCATCCATTGCATTAATAATGACCTTAGAATTTTCATCACCATCTTGGGCTACTCATACTTCTCTCCTAGATTATTTAGACCATTTATTATCTTTTAGAACCTTCTAAACAAATCTAAGATTGACTCTGTCTCTTTAATGCTAAAAGATTTGTATTTCTACCTAAGAAGATTTATTTTAGTGTCTCTCACTTGTTTTGTTCCTCCGTGTGCAACTTGCAGATTATCTCAGATTTCCTTGGTAGTAGTACAAGAGGAAATCTTGTCAAACTTAGAGGGTGTAAGGGCACAATAAAGGCATTTTTTTACCTTCGCATTCCTTTCAACTACTTAGATGTCCTCAGTGGTATACATGACTTCTTTATTTAGCATAATTATCTCATCTTTGATTGTTTTCCACAGTTGATAATCTATGACAATCAAGAAGTTTTTCATTCTCATTTTCCAGTACTCATAGTTTGCGCCATCAAATAATAGGGATTTGAAAGTCGATTGACCCTCGGCTAAAGTGTTGTGGAAGTAACTGGCCACAGGGATCTCTTCACGAGTTATATAGACTGGTATATAAGAAATAAAAAATGAAGTCGAATTTGATATAAATTGTTCATCTTTAATTTAAGTGTGATTTGCTCTAATACTAACTATCACGCCCTAGCCCTAAGAATAGTACATTTAATTGTCATTTCCAACTCCAGGGGTGAATCTCCCATGATTTATCGTACTAGAGATGAAACATAACCATAAAGAGAATCACAATAACTTGCAATTAAGAAAAGAACATAAATTTGATACAATCCATAATATGGCCAAGTACATTTCTTTAAAATAAAAACAGAATTACAACATCTATTTGAAAATCACTCCCATAGAAAAACTCTACCATATCTATCCCCTTGCCACGACTAATGCTCTACACAAGTGGCATTCTCTATAAAAAAAATTATTATATTGGAGTAAATCGCAGAACTCAATAAGTAATATAGATTTAGCTACCACATATGATAAAAATATTGGTCACACCATAACACATATCATAAATTGTCTAGTTTGACCGACCACATCATCAATCTAGGGAAATACATCTCATTCCTTTTATGTTACTCATTCAAACCTCTCTATCTAACCATCATCTTGTCAGATTAACAATTTAGATCATGTCCTAACTAGTTTAGTTGATATTATCATCATATTTATTCACAAAAACCTTATGATCTAGTCATCATCAAATACATCAACATCTCAAATCATATCCTGACTAGTTTAGTGGACCACAACATCACATCTATCCACTCAACCTCAGGATCTAGACACTATTTGGATAATCTGACCCTTCTATTGGTTCCAAAATGTCCAAAAACTTTAAGATTAACTATTTGATCATCCAAATTAGAGATCATGAGGTTTATAAATTAATAAAGCAAATTTGATCATTTATCTTTAGATGATCTGATCATTTTTTAAAAACTCTAACCCTTCCATTAGATCTAGAATGTTCAAAAATCTTAAAAATAACTATTTGATTATCTAGATCAGAGATCATGGGATAATAAATTAATAAAACAAAATTGACCATTCAATTTGATATGATCTAGTCATATTTTGGACAATCAAACTCTTCCATTGAATCCAAAACGTCCAAAAATCAAAAAATCAACTACCTAATCGCCTAATTTGGAGATTGTGGGGTCCATAAATCAATAAAATATATTTAACCATTCAATTTCTCATGATCTGGTCACCTTTTGGACAATCTGACCCTTTCATTAGATCAGAATGTCTAAAAATCCAAAAAATGACTACTTAATCATCAAAATAGGAGATCAGATGGTCAAAATGCATCGAAATTAATCCTAACTGCCCGTACGCTAGCCAGACCGACCACTGTACACCGACACTGGCGAACCTGGGTCGCCACCAGTGGATCCCACTTAGGTCGGATGTCTAGACCATAGCCTGGGTCTCCTAGATGGGCTTTAGCCTAGCACTATTGTAGCTAGGTTGAGTTTGGCACTATTAGAGCTAGGCTAAGCATGATACTAGTAGATCTGGGCTGGAGCATAGTTGCAGGGTGGGCTGTATTAACACTGTTTATATGGGCTTAAGCCTAGATGCTAGCCCATCACAATCCCAGGTAGCATTTGCTGCGAATAGGGACTTTCTTTCCTTAATTATTTTTTTGGATTTTTAAATAAATCTAATTTTCACATTTTCTTTCAAGGTTTCATACTTGAGATTTACATCCTAACAATGACAATGACATGCCCTATGCATCTAGTATAGTCCATACAGGATTTCTGGTCTAAAAACTCTAGTTTTAATGAATTTTTCAATTTTCACATTTCACCAAATTTGACTAATCAAATAAATTCCTTTCGACTTGAAATTTCTATCATAAAATAAAATCATTATTTGGGATACATCCAACGGATCAGATCTCGTAAAATTTTATGCACCAATCATTATAAAAATCATTTTTACGTCACTCATTTAAAATCAACATGGAACACTGTTACCGAACAACATCCCTTTAGAATGTATATATATAGGGAAATGATCCAATGTACTCACCTATACTGAAATCAATATAAGTGGCCTTTTCACCATGTGATGCGGCAGGTGTCATCCAGGCCCTTCGTGGGTACTGCGAGTGAGTGAGGGAGGGAGAGTTGGTTTTTGGAGTCTATCTCCCAAAAATCCAAAACATGCGATACGGAGGGGGCTATGACGTGATTGTCGACTGTCTCCCTCACTCATACCTCTAAAAGAAGTCTTTCCGCCCTGAAATTTTATATTAAAAGATGTGCACTTAATTAATAAATTTTTTAATAAAAATTTATATTTTTATTAAACAGACTTCATTATTTTTGAGGTATAA
>JAYJMB010001389.1:0-16711 GCA_036873735.1 Pouteria campechiana
GGGATCGACCCTTGCATAAGCACACTAGACTACACATCGACCGTGCACTTGCGAGGTATTAAATTTGAACCATCAAGGTTCACAAGAAGCAATAGAGGTAGCACCTTAAGGAGACAGCCTAGACAATAAAAGAAAATGACTGAAAGAAAGAGAGATCTCCCCACATGCTATAGATGTGGAGGGATCGGACATATGTATTCTGAGTGTCCCACATGAATGAGAAAGATGAAAGAAGAGAAAACAAACATTTTAAGAAGTCAACAAGAAATCAAGCTAGAGGAACATACATGAATAATGACGACTCTCCATGTACAAGTTCAAGTGAGAAAGGTGACAATAAAGTTGGACACCTAGTAAAAATATGCTACATGGCCCACATAGAGAACAAATTAGTAGATCAAGTCTCCATCAAAGAGCATTGCACAACAAAACTAGAGGTGGAGGTAAACTCCTAATCAGGGCATAATAAAAAATTCAATTTCATCAGTCCAAAGCACCCCATACAAGTTCTAAAACATTATAATCATTCAATTAATCATTTCCCCCATGATTAATACAACATAAATCATGAAACAGCCAAATTCCACTATTCCCAAATCCCTAGCTTAGGGTAAATCATCATGTTTAATGCTTCATTTAGCTACAAAACATAACAAAAACATCCCAGACATGTAAGTAATCTTTTACCCCATAATTTCAACATAGATCCCATGAAAAAATCACTATTCATGAGTTGGGTTCCAAACCCTAGAATATGAAAAAATTGAAATTTGGTTGGGGAAAAGATCTTACCTTAGATTACATGCATAACCATCGTCCCCAAATGGAAATTCAAGCTCCAAGCTCCAGGTAGCTCCTTCCATTTGGTGGAAATCAAATTTTTCTTCTATTTTCCACCATTCAAATGCCAAAATGTCAGATGGGTTTCAAGGTTGATGAATTAGACGCCTAGATCCTCTTTCTTTCTAGCTAAAATAGTAAGAATTTTGGTATAAAAGGGTTAGTATAAGGGCTTGGGGCATGGGAGAAAAAAATAGAATGAAAAATATAAAAAATGGAATAGACTTAGCTTAAAAGGTCCATTCACCATCTCTAGCCACTGACAGGCACCGTAGTGCCAGCCATGCTAGATGCCAACCTTGCCTCCTCAATTGACTGGCACCACGGTGCCCATTCTAGCATCGTCAACACTAGTTTCGCTAGCCCACTTTTCTTCTTTGATTTTTTCACCTTTTTCAACCCTTCTTTTCCCATTCTTTTTTCATTATTTATTCCACATAAAAATAACATAAAAGACACCAAAAGTTTACATCAATTAACTTGTAAGCATTTCATATAATCATGCACATGTGATTTTAATTGGCACAATTTCATGATTTTTTCATGCAGTTCATACATACTTGAATCATTTCATTTCAAACCAAATTTCTCCACTAATCAACACATAATTATCAAAACTTTAACACCCCGGGTGTTACAATTTATCACATGGATAAGTCACTAGCTCTGATACCATCTGTAATGTTTCACACCCCCACCCTATGCATTTTAACTATCCCATCCCGAGCTGATGCGGGATGCTACTATTGCTCTGTCATTTCCCTATAATCCTCACTCCTAGGGTAAATGTCTTACCTAAAATCTAGCAGAGTTTGCCCTAAAATATAAGAATGTAAACCAAACATAAATGTATGAAATCAAATAAAATTTACATTTACATAATTATAAGACAATATTTATAAATAAAACACTCACACCCATACTCACAGCTCCACCTGAAATCAGAACCATAGCATGATGGCAATGCATCCCAGGTATCAATATGTTCCTCTACAATATCATGAATAGTTAACATGACATGCCATTACATTTCATGTATACGTCATGTGAAATCTAAAATCTAAAATTATAGAATTACATGATAATATTACTTTTACATGACTATAATATATCATGGGATTCCAATCCCAATATTCATACCATCAAATGTCTTCTTCTCTTACTCACTAGTCCCAACTCATAGTTAGGATTCTTTACCTAACCTATCAGCTAAAAACATAGAATAAGAAGGCTTGAGTCCTGGCAACTCAGTAAGTAGGCAGAAATATTAAATAATAGTAAAGCAGCAACCACATGTTCTCATCTAGAACATGAATATATCCATGAGGCTCAAGTCCTCATCAAAATCAAATCACTGCATATCCTAGATCATGCAGACATATACAAGCATGAGTTATATCTTTATCATATAAAATAGGGCAAATATCAGAGTCTATGCAAGCACTACAGATCATAACTGTGCCATTTAGGCAAATATCACATCACCTCTAAACCACTCTTGGCTTATCATGTTATAAATGTTCCATATAGGCACAACATCTCATCACTGTGCCATTTAGGCATAGATTACTATTCCTGGAATGCTTCCCATTCCATAGATATATAGATTCATTAATTTATAATATCTAACATTCAAATCATGGGATAGATTACTATTCCTAGAATGCTTCCCATTCCATAGATATATAGATTCATTAATTTATAATATCTAACATTCAAATCATGGGATAATCTTTATCCCCATCAATCAACAATACATACACAAGAATAAATATCACAATACATAACACACGAGATACTTTCACCTATCCTTAATATAAACCAAACAATACTAATTTCAATTTAATGGATACTCATTGTCCCTGCTATTCATAAATCATCAACTTTTAGAAAATATGGGATGTTCGAAATCCCCCAAACAAAACATACATGCCCAAAAATAAACCACGGGATATTCTATCCCCATTCATGCATTTAGTAATCAAAAGCCTACTTACCTACATGAAGAACCATGCATTATATTCTCTAACTTGGCTTCCAATGTTCTCTAACTTGATTTTCCATAATATTCCAATAGTCCTACAAATCTATGATCCAATTTACATATTATTCATTAGAATATTTCATCAAACATATCCTATGCATAACTTAATTATAACTTTCTACATTCCACAAGATTATGGCTTATGCATTCACATACTAGCATTAGACAAATCATATTCATTAACCTTAAGAACAATTCGATTAAGCCTCAATGATGCCTTTAGTGTAACCAATTCATGGCTCACATAGCCCATATACAAAAATCCCTTTTTAACCCTAATTAGGGCATGGTTCCAAAATCAATTTTTCTACCTTAAAACAAGGATTAAACCATCCTAATCTGTGTCTTAATCCATTTTCTCATGATAATTATACATAAAACAAAAAATCCCCCCAAATTTTAGTGTTCACGAAACCCTAATTTAGCATAATTCATAATTCTTTCATGCCATATTACTATAATCATTCCATTAAATCATTCCCCCATGAATTTTTAACAATATACATCCATTTCTTCCCTAAAATCCACTATTTATTAGTTGGGTTCCAAACCCTAGGAATTGAAAAATATGAAATTTGGTTGGGGAAATGATCTTACCTTCGATTTCATGCATAGACATCCTCCCAAAATGAAAATCCAAGCTCCAAGCTGCATGTAGCTCCTGTCATTCAGTGGAAATATGATCTTTCTCCATTTTCCACTATTCAAATGCCTAAAACCCATCCCCAATAGCATGCTTAGATGATAATCTAACTAAAGTCATCTTTTTTCTCTAAAAAAATGGATTTAACCCTAAATGGGTTTAGAGTAAAGGAAGGAAGAGAACAGAATGGACCAGGGAGAAAACGAAATGGGTTTGCCCAAAAAGGTTGGCCACCCATTTTATACTACTGGTTGGCACCACTAACACTAGAATCTAGCATCGCGATGCCAACCCCGCTGGTGCCACCCTAGTGCCTCCTCGATGACTGGCACTACCGGCACTAGTTTTCTAGCCCTCTTTTCATTTTTGATTTCTCATCCATTTTTAACCCTTCTTTCACCATTCTTCTTCCATCATTTGTTCCAAATAAAAATAACATAAAACACACCAAAATTTTACCTCAATTAACTTGTAAGCATGTCACATAATCATGCACATGTGATTTTAATTGGCATAATTTCATGAAACTTTTATGCAGTACATACATACTTGAATCATTTCATTTCAAACTAAATTTCTCCATTAATCAAGTACATAATTTACCAAGATTAACACCCTAAGTGTTACAGTGATGATCAACTTGATCATGTTTATAAGCTCACCAAAGCATTATATGGTTTAAGACAAGCTCCAAGAGCATGGTATGAAAGGTTGAGCAAATTCTTAAATGATTATCAATTCCAACGAGGAAAGGTTGATACTACTTTATTCATCAAAAATGTTGGCATGGTGTCACACCTGTGGTGTTACATTTGGGGAAAATTTTTTGTATTTCACTAAAGTGAAGAATTGAGGTGATAAACACTGATTTATAAAGAAATTTGTTATGGAAAACTAAATTGAACAAAGAGAATTGTTTCATTAGTAGTTTTGAGTGAAATTGACCCAAGTAGTGATTTTGAGTTAAGTCATGTATATGACTTTAACGACTAATGAAGCATGCTTATTAGGCATAACATGACATGTATAAGGTTTTAAATTGAACTTTACAGACAATCTTTCAATTTTGAATCATTGAGTTGAATGTTCTGTAAAAAGAACTAACATGGTGAATTTGGGAAAAAGCATATCTATAATCAATGTGAATGACCTAAGATAGTTATTATGTGTAGTGTAATGTGTATGAAACATTACTTTGACTTTTAGATGTAACTTGGAATGAAAATGGCATATAAAATTATTTATGAGAGAAAATTTAGTTAAAATGAATTGAATAGGTGATTTTTGATAATTGACCTCAAATGAGATGAAAAATAGCATGAACACATTTTTTTCATGTATGTATTGTGTGGGGAATCTTGGTTTGAGATTAGGATGCATTTTAGAATAAAAATGGCATGTGAAGTCATTATAGTAGAAAAATTCAGAGAAATTTGGTTAAAAACAACTGAATGAGTGATTTTCAGAAATTTACTTCAAATAAAGTGGTAAATAGCATAAAAAAAGTCTCATTTCATGTATGTGATATGTGCAAAGTAATCTTGTTGAAAACTAAAGTTCTAGGTCATGAAATTATCTCCAATAAAAGAAAAATCACTCAATTCTGATGTCGTATGGGAAATTTATGATTAATATATCAAAGCTATTTCAAATGACTGAAAAATAACAAGATGAATGTGATGGGTCAACTTCATAGAACTTTTTGACATATTTTTGGGACTATTTGAAAAAAGTTGTTAACATAATAGTTGTATCCCTTTAAGTTATCTTTCCAATGGATAAAATAACTAGGTCATTTCGACATCATATGCAAAAGTTATGATCAAAATACTATCACTATATCAGACAAAAAGAGCTTGCCGCGGCAAGGCTTTTCTCTACCACAGCAAGACTCTAGAAAATAACTTTTTTGGTATCCAGTGAGAGCTTTCCATGGAAAGTTTATTTTCTACCATGGAAAGGTTCTAAAATTACCTATCTTGGCCCTCTAGTAAGACCTTACTATGGCAAGGCTTTTCCCTGCTGCGGCAAGAGTCCGCTGACATGCTGGAACACCTTAAAAACTTAATGTTTTAACCCCCAAACCTGTTCTATTTTATTATTTTTCATTTTGCTTCTTCTCCCTTGCCTCAAAATCTCACCCTAGACTCTATTTAGCATGATTCCACCATGATATAAGTGAGAATCCATTATTTTTTGAAGAAGATGATAAAACCCAATTGTTGGATTCGTGGATTGGCGCAAAAGACACTATTTGGTGCAAATGGATGATACTACTTAGAACTTCAGGCTTGGATTTTCATCCATGAATGGAATTTATGCTGGGAATCTCTAGTAAGATGATTTTTCCCATTTGAATTTTTGTTTTTGATTAGCTAAGGTTTTATGAATTCTGTGAATAGTGATTTTTAGAAGAAATTTCATGATGTATGTTGTATAAATCATGGGGAAAATCATTTAACTATGATTAATAATATGTTAGAATTGATTTGGTCATAAAAATTGGTTATTGGGGTTATTAGGGTTTCTATGAACATAAAGTTTTGGGGAAAATGATGAATTTGGTATAGAAATCATGGGGGAAATGGTTGTATGGGTTGATTATAGTGATTTAGACATAATAATCCATGGATTTGACTTTCTTGGGTTTCTACCCAATTTGGGAACAATGATTTTTGTCCAATTTGATAGTTGATAAGTAATAATTATGGGGGAAATTATTAAGACATGAATTAAATTATTTTGGGATTTTTTTGAGTTGTTTGGGAATGAAAATTTTGATTTTTGGAGAAAAACCCAAATTGGGTTAAAAAAAGGATTTTGACTTTAAAATGATTAAGTGATAAATTGGGCAAGTTGAGAACTTAACTAACTGGTTTATTTTGATCAGTGAGGTTAATGGCACAATAATTATATTGCATAAAGATTTGGATTCCATATAGTTAAATATGAAAATTAATTAAGATTCTCTATTGAGATATGGGTTTAGTCATAAATCATATTCATTGGTTTGGAAGAATCGGTTCGAGTTATGTTTGTAATGAATGGGATTGTTACCCTGTATAAGATAATCTGAGAAGGATGAAAAAACATAGAATTGAAGGAATGGTTGAGAGCTAATAACCTAAGATAAGTAGGCGCGCTTCCTTGATTAACTATATTGTATGTTTGGGGATGAAAATCTCATTTGATTGTATCCAGACGTGGTTGTTTTGGTTGGGGATTGTGAACATCCCATATGTGTTGAAGATTGGTGTATTTTGTTTGTTGGAATAGTGGGTATCCCTTGGTTTGGATTATTGATGCTTGTCGTACGATTATTATTCTTGTTTAGGGATATCTATTGAAAGAAATGAAGAATAACCCATTGAAATATGTGTAAATTGTGAAATTTGAAAATTGTGATGATGAAGTGATAATGCTTGAAATATGATAATATTGAGCATGAATTTAGTCTATTATTGAAATTGAAAATAATGTGTATAGATTATTGATTATATTTTGTTATTACATGCCTACTTACTGAGTTGCTCAGACTCACACCTTTTTGTTTTATTTTTTTAGCTAACAAATCACGTAAAGAATCCCAATTGAGGCTTGGGACTGGTGAGCTAGCTTTGAAGACAATATTCTTATGATAGAATAATTTGGATTGTATAATTGTAGTTAGAAGATTGTCATTGATGTGTAATTGAATGGCATGTCATAATAAAGTATTTGTATTTATAGATGAATTGTATGTTAGCTTAGTGGATATAGATTGCCATCATGGTGTGATACAGATTCTAAGCTGTGGGTATGTGGATGATTATCTTTGGAGTTTTTATTTTAATTTTATTTGATAAATATTTGTATAGGTTAAACCCTAATAATTTAGGGGATACTCTGTCCATTTTTCTATAGAAACTAGTCAAGTTCCCCAATAGGACTCGAGCACCCCACCTAAAAGTTGGCAAATCTAGGTGAATTACAGTGCAAAATAATAAGTCGTGCCTCAGAAGGTGGGGCATGACACATGGATATCTTGATAGTTTGTATTTATGTAGATGACATTATATTCAATGATACTAATGAGGATCTCTACCAAGACTTCTCAAAGATTATGTAGGCTGAATTTGAAATGAGCATAATGGGAGAGTTGAACTACTTTCTCAGATTGCAAATCAAGCAAAGAGATGATGGAAACTACATTTTCCAATCCAAATAGACTAGAGAAATGCTAAAGAAGTTCAAAATGGAAGGAATTAAAGCAGCAAGCACTATAATGAGTACATTTACAAGGTTGTATAAGGAAGAAAAGGGTAAACTTGTAGATCAAAAGCTATATCGAAGTCTGATCAAATCACTTCTTTACCTTATTATATCTAAACCAAATATTCTATTTAACGTATGCTTATGTGCTAGATTTTAGTCCATTCTTAGAGAGTCTAATCTTATTATAGTGAAATGAATTTTTAAGTATTTAGTTGACACACCAAATCTAGGACTCTATTATCCCAAGGGAACTCATTTTGAATTAATTGGATATTCACATGATGACTTTGGGGAATACAAAGTTAATAGAAGAAGTACTAGTGAAACCTGTCAATTTGTAGAAAATAGTTTGGTATCATGGTTTTTGAGAAAACAAACTAGTGTTGCTCTCTCTACAGCAGAATCTAAATATATAGAAGCTGGAATTTGTTGTGTACAATTGCTTTGGATGAAAAAATAACTTCTAGATTATGGACTAAGCTAAAGAGACATACCTTTTAAATGTGATAATACTAGTGCCATATGCTTGACAAAGAACCCTGTCTTACATTCTAGTGTTGGTTCCATGTAATATATAGCTCAAGAGGGGAGGGGTGAATTGAGCATATAAAAGTTATGACCAAATAAAAATCAAAGTGCTAAGTAGAAATGATATTGTAATGCATATGTGATTTTCATATTTATTCAAACTATTATGATGTCTACTTTAAGCACAGATTCTGATTTCTTGGTTATTCACTTTTCAAGAAAGTTATCGTGTGTGTGTGATGATGTATGTGATAATATCATGCTAAGTAAAGTAATCAAGTAGACAATACACACAACAATTTTTATAGTGGTTCGGAAACCCCATCCCTATATCCACTCTTCCAAGAGCACGCACTCATTGTGCCTTGGGTTCCACTATATCCCATATAATACAAATACACTAGTTCTCCCAATACTCTTCTAGATTACAGCTCTAGGGGGCATAAACAGTGTTCCCAACACTCTTCTGGATTCTAGCTCTAAGGGGCATAAACATAGTGCCCCCAGCACTCTTCTAGTTTTCATGAGCTCACCAAGAAACTCACTGGTTTCGAAGATCACTAGCAAACTTATTGGTTTTCTAAAGCTCACCGACAACTCTTACAATGTGGTTTTCTTGAGCTCACCACAAACTCATAAAGCTAATTTACAATACTCATTTTGCACATTACTTTGCCTCTTATATTAGGATGATTTGGAAAGAGTTTAAGCAAACATATTATGATTGCTTGTTGAAGCTCATTTAGATATCAATACTCCAAAAATATGATTAAGATAGATCTTTATAGCTCTTCATCTATCAGTGCAATGGAGATTGATTATCTAGGAGGAAGCTTTGTCTAATTGAGAGAGGTTACTCATTTGGGCTCTATTCTGATTTTTCTTTCAGCTTCCTCAACCTTCATTGTTGACACTGTCCATTGGAGGTAGTTGGCTTTCTTTGAATATTGAAGATCATTCTGAATTTTCTCCCATTGAAAAGCTATCTTATTAATAAACTCGTTGTATTGAAAAGCTTGTAGCATCGTCCTTAAAGAAGATGCCTTTCTAGTTTTAGCAAACACCGAATAAAGACTTTTCTACATGACTAATTCTTTCATTGTTTTGGAAAGATGCTTATTAAGCCTTAAGAGATGTAACCTTTGAGAGTTGCAATCTTTGTCAAAGTGAAGACTGTTTGTCTTTGAATTTCTTTCCATCTTCAGCTAAGCTCGATTTGTCCAGTTTGTTTAATAGAATCAACTTCGAATGAAAGCTTGACTGAAAAGTGCAATCAGCAATGTCAAGTATAAGTAACTTCTAATCATCAAGATATGTCATAGAGATTCAACCATAGTTTGTCTGATCAAGTCCAAGTTTATCGCTTGTAAGTAATCAACAAATTGACTCTGATTAGACCCACATAATAGACAACTTCATCTTTGTAAATTTGTCTAAGATCATTGCAACATTTTACTTCATCTTCTAGATTGTCTGTTAAAAGTGACAGATGAATTGTAGAGGCGCAGACGAAGTTCTTCTCTTTATTGTTCATCAAATGCAGTTTTCTCACTAAACAAAGTTTTCTTTCATTTGACAAAAAGGCTTTATCTGTTGGTTTATCTGTTGTAAGTAATAGATGACTCTTGTTAGTGTGGATAAGGCATCTTCATATCAGATGAAATGACTTTGTCTGATGATTTGTCTGTAGAGATCTGCAGACAAAGTTGTAAGGCTTAGACAAAATTCTTTAACTAGTTCTTTTGTTGGTTTGTCTATTGTAAGTAATAGGCGAATTGATGAGCCAAAGACAAATCATTTTTCTAGTAGTTCGTTTGTTGGTTTTTCTGCTACAAGTAACAGACAAATCATATAGATGCATACACAAATTATTTCTTTAGCGGTTCTTCTAATAGTTTGTCTATTGCAAGTGACATATGAACATGCAAGTTAAGACAACAAATAAAGTAATTCATCTGTGGTTGCTGTGCCACTTCTAATTTGTCTTCTACATCTTTTGTAGAGGATTTCAGACAAGTTCCTTGATCTTCTTTAGTTTTAGGTACACTTTATATGAGAGACAAATGCTTGAATAATTCGACTTTATTTTTAGCTCTTCATTTGTCTGAGTTTAGCTCTATTTCATCTTTGCTTCTACGAACTGAATTTGTCTTTGTATTGCGAATAGATATTAAGTATAAGCAATTTATCCAAGTT
Source organism: Pouteria campechiana (assembly GCA_036873735.1). NCBI lineage: Eukaryota > Viridiplantae > Streptophyta > Magnoliopsida > Ericales > Sapotaceae > Pouteria > Pouteria campechiana. The sequence continues at coordinate 10,506 of JAYJMB010001389.1, forward strand.
TGTCCATAGAATAATTTATCTAAATCTGTCTGAGGCAAATGCTATCTAATACTGACTTTATCTGTAGAAGATTTATTCGGTCACTCATTGATACTTGAATGTCATAGCTACTGAAGTGCTATTGTAGGCAACCAAATTTAGAACCTTACTCCAATTAAATTACCTATAGTAGTGTGAATAAGGGTCGATCCCACAAAGATTATCTAGCTTAGTTTTATGCAATGTGAACAAGAAGGGGGGTTTTTAATGTAATGAAGAAAGTGTTTTAAAAGAAATCTATCAGAGAAGAAAACCTTGGTTCAAGTCAACATACACCATCAGAAACTCATAACTAATCATTGTTATAATTATAAATCAATTTAGACTTTAAATATTCACCATTGTAATTATTTTTCCTATCTCTCCTTAAACATAGTTAACTAGAAACATGAGATCTAATTAACCCCAACTACTAAATAACCTCTCACACACGCTAGAGATTTATTTTAATAGTAGCCTTAAGATCAGTAGAGATTGATGAAGCCAAAAAATATAAGCATATGTGGTTGCATTTAATTTAGTCAAATATTCTTCGTAAGATTTAATAATCCCTAACACTGTAAGTTATTAAACCCTAGATGCTTCGCAGATTAGAGGGATCAAACAATCACAGATTTAATATCTAATCTAGTAATAGATTGCAATGAATAATACACTAATAAGCCTTCTAGCAATTAAACATGACAATCATAACCATGAATCAAAGATGAACATTCAATACTCAAAGTATAAATTAAATAATTAAATCAAATTAGATCTCACTGTATATTAATTCTGAGGCTTCTGTCTCCTTAACCCAAGAATAAAATTTTAGCTATGCAGGGCCATGAAATTACAAATAAAATAAAATAAAAGAGAGAAGAAGAAGATTCTCTATCAAAAGCCGCCAAAAGGTCCTCCCCAAAATCCTAAAAAAAGAACCCTCAAAAACTTTGAGAAACTGTTATTTAAATAAAGTCAAAATACATAAAATATGCAACTTCGTCAAGTTTCAAAAAATTGGCAACAGAGTCGAGCACCACCGGTGCCAAATTAGTGCTATTGGCACCACCTTGTTGCCTCCATTTGGGTGGTGGTGTGAAGTGGGTTGGTGTCAGCGGTGCGGGTCTACTGCCTCCGGTGCTTTACTCCTTGTTGCTTCTCCTCTACACTTCATCCTGACTTTGGTATTCTTCCAATATTTACCCTTGATGTAGTCCTTATCTTCCAAAACTCCCAACATAGAAGTTGTAGAAATTTTTTGTGTGTTTTTATAGCATCTTTAATCATATCAATCGGTGGTGGGATGAGAGAGTTATGCTCAAAATATAAAGTGATGCTAAAATTGTCCAAAATCCTTCAATTAACTTTTTTTGCACTTACCCACTCCAATTGTCTCCTAAATAAAAATATAAGAATAATGAGTGCATATAGGATTCAAATGAGTGAAAAAGATTAAGTATTACGGGAACAGAATATGATATTTTGCATTCTAATCAAATTCTCCCACACTTAACTTTTGCTCGTCCTCGAGCAAAACTCAAATTTGCTCTCCTTTAAAAGATTATCAAGGTTGCAATTATCATAAACAAAGAATAACCAAAACTTTTCAAAACTCATAATATATCATGAAAAAATCATTCTTACACAATCTACAATCATTTAGTAAGTATTCTCTCTTAAAGGTGGATTAAACTAAATAAGTAGAATCCTTACAAAAATAAACACTCTACTCTCATGTAATTGAAGGGTATATGTTTCACTCAAATTCATTCCAATAGAAATGATCTACCATAAGCATGCATATCTTCTCATTCTCTATCACTAGGATCACGTGTATATCATGAATCATAAGGACTTTTTATGGGTTATAATGGGGTTTAGGATAAAGGTGAGAAATATTTGTAGATGTAGCTCAAATGCGATTGAAGCTAGTGAAGCATAAATAAATCAACTCAAGCTCAAATATAAAAGACATGTATAATCACTTGTTTTCTTCAGCATCTTTCACCTTTGAATAAATAATTTATAAACATACCCCTTCCCTTTGAATTTTGATATTTTCTTTTCTTTTCTTTTCTCTTTTTCTTTCACTTTGACTTTCTTCTGAGAACCACAACATGTTCTATTTCATTGATTATAGTCATTCCATAAATTTTGACACCCGCACACTTTATTTCTTCCACACCCATACATAACACGATGATGACTCATGCTCCACTAGCTCTATGGCTTGGGTAAAGACATTACTTTTCTATGTTTTAAGCTTGTAACATAGGTTCATAATAAAAGTCTATAAAGCTCAAAGGGGCTCAACAATAGGGAACATTAATCACAAGGTAGGCTATTTGGCTTATATAGTTCATAATAAAGAAGGCCTTAATTATGTTCATGCATGCATGTATGAATGTGATCTCAAAGATAATCAAGGCAAGTTCTAGATAAACAAATCCATGGAAGAATATCTCTCACGAAAAAAAAGAATAAGACTTATGTGAATATGTTAGTCTAAAGGCTCAAAATCTCACCAGCTTTTGTTTACAAAATTTAGTCATCATCATTCTCAAGGAAAATAACTAAACTGAGCAATTGCAAATTAGAAGATTACTTAATCAATCATGTTATGAAATTTTCAAGCTCAGTTGAATCTTGCTCATGACTTCCTCAACCTCAAATCATAGAAAATCACCAAAATAAAGGGCAAAATTGACTCTTTTTTTCAAAAAAATAAAAGCAAACAAAAACAAAAATATAAAAAAACACAACCTAAACCTAAATCCCCTCCCCCACACTTAGAACTTAAATTGTCCCCACTATAAGGTCAAATGCAAAGAAGATGCAAAAATAACTATAATATCCAGAAATACGAAGGAAATAAGAAAAAGAAACACAAACTCCCCTTGGGTTGCCTCCCAAGTAGCGCTTTTGTTTATAGTCGTTGGCTCGACTCACTAGTTCCTCCTTTAGTCAATGTGAACTGATTGTTCAAGATCCATTTCTATAACATTTTCAACTTGTAGGCCTTCATAGAAAGGCTTAAGTCTATGACCATTCACTGTGAAGACTTTGGAAGTCACCAAACTCTGAATTTCAACTGCACCATGAGGGAAAATATTAGTGACAATAAAATTTCCATTCCAACAAGAACATAGCTTACCTGGAAATAGAAAAAGTCTTGAATGGTATAGAAGAACATTTTGACCAACTTTAAACTCCTTCCTAGAGATCATCTTGTCATGAAAAGCCTTCGTCTTTTCCTTGTAAATTCTTGCACTCTCATAGGCATCATTACTAATTTCCTCTAACTCTTGTAGTTGCAACTTCTTATGCTCTCCACTTTCATTCATATTCATGTTAAAACTCTTGATAGCCCAATAAGCCTTGTTTTCAAACTCAAAGGGAAGGTGGCATGGTTTCCCAAACACTAGCCGATAAGGTGACATACCTATAGGTGTCCTCTATGCAGTCCTATATGCCCACAAGGCATCATCCAAGTGCAAACTCTAATCTTTTCTATTGAGATTAACTATCTCTTTAAGAATGGACTTGATCTCTTGATTTGATATTTCAGCTTGCCCACTAGTTTGCAGATGATAGGCGATTGACACCTTATGGATCACATAATATTTCCTCAGCAAAGCTTCAATAGTTTGATTGCATAAGTGAGTGCCTAGATCACTTATCAAAGATTTTGGAATTCCAAACCTAGAGAATATGTTATACCTAATAAAATTTGTAACAACTTTGGAGTCATTAGTCCTGGTGGCTTTAGCTTCCACCCATTTCAAGACATAATCAATAGCAAGCAAGATGTAAAAATAACCAAAAGATGCAGGGAACGGCCCTATGAAATCAATGCCCCAAAATCAAAAATTTTGCAAAATAGCATGGGGTTTTGTGGCATATCATTCCTTTAGGATAGATTACCTATCTTTTGACATTGATCACACAACTTACAAAAGCAGTATGAATCTTGAAATAAAGTTGGCCAATAAAATCCACACTCTAACAGTTTTCTCGCTGTCCTCTTGGCTCCAAAGTGATCTCCACAAGCATAAGAATGACAAAAAGCAAGTACAGAATGAAATTCATTTTCAAGGACGCACCTTCTAATCACTTGATCTGCATAATGCTTCCATAAGTGTGGGTCATCCCACACATAATATTTTGCATCACTTTTGATCTTATCTTGTTGATTCTTAGACAAAACAATTGGTAAAGTATCAGTGACCAAATAATTTACCATATTCGCATACCAAGGTAGTGTCTCACTCATAGAGAATAATTGTTTCTCAAGAAATATTTCTTACAGATGGAGTTCATCCTCCATATGAACTAGAAGGCTCAAATGATCTACAACATGATTTTTTGTCCCTCTTTTGTCTTTGATCTCCAAGTCAAATTTGCTTAAGAGAAGTATCCACCTTATCAACCTTGGTTTTGCATCCTTCTTCATCATCAAATAACAAAGAGCTACATGATCAGAATAAATAATGACTTTAGTGCCAAGTAAATAAGATCGAAGTTTTTCCAAAGCAAAGACAACATCTAACAGTTCTTTCTCAGTGGTAGAATAATTTCTTTGAGCATCGTTTAAAGTCCTTGAAGCATAATAGATGGCATGAGATGCTTTCCCAATTCTATGACCCAAAATAGCACCCATTGCATCATCACTTGCATTACACATTATCTCAAAAGGAACATTCCAATCAGGAGGTTGGATAACTAGGGTTGAAGTCGGTAGTTCCTTCAGCTTGTCAAATGCCTTTTTGCACCCTTCATCGAACTCAAAAGCCACATCCTTTTGCAATAACTTACATAGAGGCAATGACATTTTAGACATAGAGGCAATGATATTTTAGAGAAGTCCTTGATGAATCTTTGATAGAAACCTGCATGTCTAAGAAAAGAACAAACTTTCCACACACCAATGGCATAAGGTAAAGACTGAATGATATCAACTTCAACTTTATCTCCCTCAATTTCGTTAGATGAAATATATGACCCAAAACTATCCCATGTTCAACCATGAAGTGACATTTTTTAGAATTTAATACATGGTTAGTTTCTATGCATCTTTGAAGAACAAATGTAAGTTTATGCAAACAATTATCAAAGGAGTCTCCATGAGCTATGAAATCATCCATAAAGACTTCTATAATCTGCTCAATGTAATCTGAAAATATGCTAACCATACACCTTTGGAAAATGGCTGGGGCATTGTAAAGGCCAAAGGGCATCTAGCGATATGTAAAAGTTCTAAATGGGCTTTGAATGTTGTCTTCTCTTAATCTTCAGGGGTAATCGCAATTTGGAAATAACTTGGATAACCATGAAGGAAACAATAGTAAGAATGACTAGCTAATCTCTCAAGCATTTGATCAATAAAAGGTAAAGGAAAGTGTTCCTTGCGAGTTATAGCATTCAATTTTCTATAATATATACAAACTCACCACCCATTCTGAACACGAGTAGGAACAAACTCATCATTCTGATTTTTCACCATAGTTATTCTAGTCTTTCTGGGAACCACTTGAACTAGGCTAACCCAACTACTATCTGAAATAGGATAAATCACTCCAACTTCAAGAAGTTTGAGGATTTCTTTTTTCACTACATCCATCATGGGTGGGTTCAATCTCCTATGTGGTTGATGAGAAGGCTTTGCTCCCTCTTCAAATAGAATATGATGCATGCATGTAGATGGGCTGATTCCTTTAATATCTGCAATTGTCCAACCAATAGCCATCTTATGATCCTTAAGGATTTGCACAAGCTTCTCTTCTTGTGATGTACTCAATTTACTTGAGATGATCACTAGTAATGTCTCTCCCTCTCCAAGGAACACATACTTGAGATGACTGGGCAAAGGCTTCAAATCTAGAGAAAGAGCCTAGAAAACAGAGGGCAAAATTCTGTTGTCAAAAATTGGTAATTCAACATGAGGAATATTACCTGGTTTTGGTGACTTTGGAAAGTCATCCAATACGGTAACAATTTCCTATAGTTCCTCAGTCCAAGGTAAATCCTCATTCTACTTCTCAAGATTCTCACTAATAGCAACTTCCAATATATCTTTGCCATCAATTTCAAAAATTTCCTGTGCACAAAAATCAATCACATCAACAGAATAAATAGAGTTATCATCATCAAGATACTTCATGGCATCATAAATGTTAAACTTAACA